>BPLS01024278.1:0-31035 GCA_019656275.1 Rhododendron kiyosumense | reverse complement strand
ATGAGTGAGCATAAAGCAAAAGATTTTTGGAGCCTCATTATTAATTTTAAAATCCTTTGTCATACATAAAGGTTATTCTAGGAGAAATGGAGATAGGAACTGTTGGGATTATGCCCGGTAATTCCACCCGCAACAGAAGCGCAACAAACAAAAACAAATCGCACAAGAGAACAACACAACCAAAATATGTGGTTCCCTAAACTCGGGTACGTCCATGGGAGAGAGAGATATCTTCCACTCTATGAAAAATAGAGATTATAATGTGAGATGTAAAACCCTCCCCGAGCTCCTAACACATAGCTCTATACAATGTCACCCCCACAACTCTATTTTTCCTCTCAACTATTCTCGCTCTCATACAAAACCTTTCATGGTGGGGGAGACCCCCAAAAGGGCTCCCAATCTTTCTGCCTTCTCTGCTGTGTCTCACAGTCCCACATGCACCACTTCATTTAAATAGGGTTAGGAGAAAGATCTACACACTTGGCTCTTCAAAATCCAACCTTTACAAATGCTCTTGGAATTGCGAGCACCCACTCAAGAGGATTTCCAATGACCATATTTACATAGGCCAAATAAATACTCAACAACCAATTATTCACTTTTTCTTTTTCTTTTCAAATTGCATTTAATGTGGGGGAAACCCAACAAACATCCCCTTTTCCCACTGGAAATGCAGCCCCTTTTGCTCGGGTGACTCGCACCCCCTCGCTCGAATGCCTCGCACCCCCATCACTGCGTGAACGTCTAGTCATCCATGACTTGCCTATTCACTTGCACCCAGAGCTATCACGTGAACGTCCAGTCACCCACGACTTGCCTATTCACCTGCTCCAATCTTAGGGCTAGCACCAATATTTCCACTGCCACTCTGGTAAAGCGCCTGTGTCATTCCCTCGAATGTATCCTTGCTCCACCTAGAGTCACCATGGAATTTCCTTTTTCTTCTACTTGGTCTGCCAGCCCAAACCCACTAATGCACTCTTCACAAAATTCATGGACATACACATACACACGACATCTCCATGCCACATGCACACATGACATCACCATGACCATGAGCATCCATAACCGTACACACATACATGTCATACACTTGCACTGTTGCACATCTGTCCATGCTGTCTTCACAAAACCCATGGCATGCCATACACATCTCTTTCTTTTCCGAGGGCCCAATAAAGCAGCACGCCCCTTTGTGTGTTCTTCCCAATAACCACAGTCCAAATCTGCAACTGTCGACTGCTCCGAGGATCACTAACCATTAGCTTTGATACCAGTTGTTGGGATTATGCCCGGTAATCCCAACCGCAACAGAAGCGCAACAAACAAAAAGCAAATCACACAAGAGAACAACACAACCAAAATACGTAGTTCCCCAAACTCAGGTACATCCACGGAGGGAGAGATCTTCCACTATATGAAAAATAGAGATTACAATGTGAAGTGTAAAACCCTCTCGAGCTCCAAACACACAGTTCTATACAATGTTTTAGACTCACACCCACGACTCTATTTTTCCTCTCAACTATTCTCTCTCTCATACAAAACCTTTCACGGTGGGGAAGTCCCCCAAAGCGGCTCCCAATCTTTCTGCCTTTCTCTACTCTGTCTCTCAATCCACACTTCACACACATGGTACAAATCCCTTTAATACATTGGCAGCAAAAGCCTCTAGATTTGCCAAGAATATTCTAGAGCTCATCACCACATTTAATGCTCCATACCAGCACATTTTCCCAACCATGGCATGCAATGACCAATGGTTCAAAACTTTTCAGTTTCCACTGAATTTCTTTCCTTTTTCCTTTTTCTTTTCTTTTTCACATTGGGCAAAACCCAACAGGAACATGCAGATGGAGCAATTTCCTTAAAAAAGGAAAAAACATTGAGGGGTCAGATATGGATTGTATTTGTGCAATAAAGATATCAAGTTATGTTAGTTACAAATTAAGCATTGTGCCTGGTTAACTTCATTGCTTGACTTGATATATAGTAGTTAAGTATCTGATCGCTAAACTTCTTTCCCGCACCATATTGTGTACAAAACTCATATAAAGGTTCTTGCATTAAAGCTTCTTGTTTTACTTTTGGATAGTTATGGATTCAATTCAACAATTTATGAAGTCTCCGAATCACCCTTGCCATCTCTCTTTAGAGGGGTTTGAGGAGTTAGTAAATGAAAATAAGAGTTTCCGTCTTGTGCAGCCCTTATTTTTCTTTTGTTTTGTTGAGAGAAGAGGTCAAGGAGCTTGACAACAGTAAAAAGACTGGTGCCTTGAGGAAGACTGAAAAGCAACCCGAAGAACTCCTGCAAGTCTCCCTGCCAAAACCAAGAAATCCTAGTCCCTAAACAACTAAGTCATTGTTACAATTTCTGGATTCCTTGGTTGGGGGTCAACTCTCTATTTGGCTTGATATCTGCAAATAAACACTCCATAACTAACTAAGTCATTGTTACAATTTTTGGATTTGAGGGTCAGGTCATGACCCAACACAATCTGGCCAAATGTCCCTGCTTTCATCAGGCCATTGACTCCATTAGGCTATCTTCTTCCCTTTGCATAGGCCATAGCACATCAACTATGGTAAATTAGCTCTAATGTGTTAGTCACTTGTCAGTGTGGCCAATCGCAGTATCGGGAAATTCAGTCATTTATCGGCCAATATTGGACAGTATAGGTTGATAAATAAGGAAATGACATTATTAGAGGTCTAAAATCCCATTGCATAATAGCCAATACAATACCTAACAGGATTTATTTAAAACGCACGTGTGGCCCTAATGAAAATTTTCCAATTTAGAGATCGAAGGAAAGGAGGAGGGAAACAAGAAAGAAGAACTTCTGTTGCAAATTGCCCATTGCCTAGATTCCGAAACACATATACGGTATATGTCTACTTCTCATGAAATCCAAATTTCAGCCCCCTTTTGTGTTTTGTTGTTACCAAGATAACCACTAGTATTATTTTGGACAACCAAAACTGTGGGCTTTTTTGGGCAAACATATTTGGACCCGAAACTGGCATTTCTTACTAAATTAGTCAAAACCATTCACACACATTCGCTACATCACATGCTTCCAATGCGTGAAGACCCTGGCCCCGTTTGTTAATCCTCTTAGCCTTTGGGATTGGACTACCAATCCCAAAGGACTACTAATACTTTGTTTGGTAACCAAAAATGAATTAGGACTACGAATCCAATGGACTAACAAGCCGGGGATTAGGGGGTATTAGCAATACCCCGTGGGATTTGGTATTCGTAATCCGATCCGAACCTAACCCCTTCTTATTACCGATCCCTTCTCATCACCAATTTCTTCTTTCAATCCAATCCCATTATCTAATCACATTTCAAACAAACATGATATTAATAATCCCATCATCTAATCTCATTCCAAACAAACATACTCATTATCAATTCCTTCTCATTACTAATTACATCTTCTTACGAATCACAATCCTAATCTCATCTCCTTACGAATCTCATCCATCTATCACTGTTATCAAACGGGCGGGTCCATTTGATAAGAATGAAAATTATAGAAAATGCAAGAAAGAGACAGGTATTTAATTAGCATAAAAATAGTATAAAGTGCTAGAAAGTGTCTTGTACAATCCATTTAAGCCTGGTTACATAGCTTTCAATTTCTTGCTTTAAAAAATTATCTTTTTTTGGTTGTGAAAGTTGCCACCTCTTATAACACTTCCCATCATTGTTCTAAAACTATAAATTAAACAGCAATTTATCGCTGGCTGGCAGAGCCTATCTGACTAGATGAGACTAATTGCCATGCGTTGCTTACTTATTGTTATGGGCCGATTGTTAGGCCCTAAAGCTCGAAGGTGGCCGACCGCCCAACTAGCTCCTAACGACTTTTGGAACATTGCTTCCTATTACGCCCGTAATTTTTCCTTTTCTATCATGATCCATGCATTCTTTCCTTTCCTTTCCTTTCCTTTCACTTCATTTTTTTTCTTTCCTCATTTTGACAGTTCCCATCATAATCTTCTTCCAAATCAAACGTACTCTGATATGCTCAATCACTCTTTTGAAAAGTAAAAAAAGAGTTCACCCAAGAAGCCTAATATCACCGTAACCAAAAAAAATGCATCATATTGACAGATGAGATGCCACAAACAGATACACTCACAAAATAGGAGTACTTAAATGGGCGCGCGCGCAGAGAGAGAGAGAGAGAGAGAGAGAGAGAGAATTACAAGGCTTAGGAAGCTTAGTCTCTAAATCAGTCCGAACCATGCGCTGTGTTAGCACCTTGATTTCCAAGGCTTGCTAAGCTTGGCTAGCGGTGGCACCTTGCACCCTAGCCAACCGGTGGAAACAAAGGCATGAGGCAGGCATGTCTTTACAAGGTGACCCGATGGTGTCGGTTGGTGTCGGCACTGGTCCCTTAGACAAGTGGCGGTCGTGATGCACGTGAAGGCCCGATGATATCGAGGCATGGATGCTAACGGGAAGCAGGCTTGTGGGACAATGCAATCGAGGAAAATGGCTAAGTATTGGGAGCTGGGGTTGGATCACGAGATTGGCCAGGCAGCCTTGAGTTGGCTCGGGCAAAACAGAGGCAGAGCTTGAGTTGGCTCGGGCAAATCGGTTATTGACGGTTACCAGCGTTCTGCACATGTTGCTGGGAAGCATGGGACAGGTGTCCAAGGCAGAAACGGGCTGCTTATGTTGCTGGCAGCATGGGACAGGTGTCCAAGCAGAAACGGGCAGTTACCGGCAGTTACAGCCAAGGCAGTTTCAGAATTCAATGTGCTGGCAGATTCTGGCAAGGCCAGCACAGCCCTAGGGCAGTTGGGGGTGTCAACTGCAAGATCATGGGCTGGCCCCATGATCTCATGTACTTAGTGGCCACGTTTTCTTGATTGTAAGCCTATTTAGGCAAGGCATTTTCGTAGCCTAAGGCAGAGGGATGTTCTGCCTAGGCTCTAGAGTGTATTTCCTTATATTGTCGGTGCAATAAAAGGTTGGGACGGTTCCCGTAACTCTTGTGTGTGTTTTAGGAGTTCAAACTTGTCGGGTGTGTGAGTAAACACTAGTCGGCTGAGACCAAGTTGTTGGCCAACTTGGTGCCATCACGGGCAGTTTTCTAGGCGAAAAACAGCCCCGTGACAGTTGGTATCAAAGCAACCCAGGTTGCGAGCAGAAGTTGCAGAGCAGCGGGCTGGAGTCATGGCTGCAAATGCTGCACTCGAGGCGGTACGGGTCAGAGTTACACAGTTGGAAAAGCTTGTTGGCGCTGATGAATCTGAAGAGGGCGTTACCTTGGTTGAACGCTTGGATGATGTGATGGTTTCGGTTGAGTCACAGAGAACGGCTCACGAAACACACGTCGTTCAAACGGAATCCAAGTTTAAAGAGATGCTGGAGGACTTGAACAAACTCTCAGATGTCATGAGGGAGCGGGTTTCTAACTTGGAGTCGGAATTGCTGGTTGTGAAGAGGGCCTTCCTTGGTCGCTCAGACGGATTTGAGACTCGTGTAAAGGTCCCTGAACCGAAGGGTTTCGGCGGTGCCCGAAATGCCAAGGAGTTGGAGAACTTTCTGTGGGATATAGAGCAGTACTTCTCTGCTGCTCGTGTTCCAGAGGGAGACCGGGTAACAATCACCACGATGTTTCTCACGGGCGATGCGAAACTATGGTGGCGAACTCGATGTGGGGACAGCGGGCGTCCAAAGATCGAGCAGTGGGAAACACTGAAGAAGGAATTGAAGGATCAATTCCTGCCTTGCAATTCTTCGTGGCTTGCAAGGGAGTCGCTGAAACAATTGAAGCACACGGGTTCAGTGCGAGATTACGTGAAGGAATTCAGTTCTTTGATGCTGGATATCAAGAACATGTCGGAGGAGGACAAGGTTTTCAATTTTATGTCGGGTTTGCAGAATTGGGCACAGTTGGAACTACGAAGGCTGGGAATCAAGGACTTGCCATCGGCTGTTGCCGCTGCCGACGGGTTGGCAGATTTCAAACTGACGGGCGAGTCCAATTCTTATGAATCCAGTACGTCAAAATCTGGTTCAAAGAAGTGGGATAAGAGTCAGAAAGACAAGGGTCAGAAATCGGAATCGGTTGCGGAGGACAAACGGCAAGGCCAAGGGAATTTCAGCAAGGGTTGTTTCATTTGCGATGGGCCTCATCGGGCAAAGGATTGCCCAAAGCGCGAAAAGCTGAATGCTATTTGCGTGGATGAAGGGAAAGATGGTGATTCAGACTCCGAAGTGCATGTTCGGGTCAACCCTATGCAATTGCTCAACGTGATTCATGCGGACAAGGCAGTGACCTCGCAAAGATCGGGTTTGATGTATGTCAAAGTGTTGCTTTGTGAAATGGAAGTGTTGGCCATGGTGGACACGGGGGCCACACACAACTTTGTTTCAGAACGGGTGGTGCAGTCGCTTGGGTTGAAAGTCGTGGAAAGTTTCAGTCGGATCATGACAGTGAATTCCAATGCACAGGTGGGGCATGGAATGACGGGCAGTGTCGCTTTGAGGATCGGGGACTGGAATGGGCAAGTGGATTTGATGGTGTATCCACTTGACGACTTCGAACTTATACTGGGTAATGAGTTCTTTGTGGCTGCAAAAGTGGCTGTGACGCCACATCTCGGTGGGATTTTGATTGCTGATGAGAAACGGCCCTGCTTTGTACCGTGTTGTTCCAAGGCAGAGAAGAGCAAGCGGGCAAGCGAAGGAACGGGTGGCTGGCTATCGGCAATTCAAGCTCAGATTTTTCCAGACTTGGTAGTTGCTGGAAGAAAACAAGCTCAACGGGCTTCTCTCGCGGTTCAGATGCACGGGATTCTGGATGATAAGGCGAAAGGGCAGAGCGAGGCAAATGGGAGAACCTCCTGTTTGGCGAAATGTGAAATTGGGCAAGACTCGGAGGCTACATGGGAAACGGGTGGGTTTTTGTGGCAGTCTGAGACGCAAGTGCTGGAGTACTTACGGGCCTTACCGACGAGGACGTCGGCTTCCTCTGGTGGGGGTGGTTTGTTAGCACCTTGATTTCCAAGGCTTGCTAAGCTTGGCTAGCGGTGGCACCTTGCACCCTAGCCAACCGGTGGAAACAAAGGCATGAGGCAGGCATGTCTTTACAAGGTGACCCGATGGTGTCGGTTGGTGTCGGCACTGGTCCCTTAGACAAGTGGCGGTCGTGATGCACGTGAAGGCCCGATGATATCGAGGCATGGATGCTAACGGGAAGCAGGCTTGTGGGACAATGCAATCGAGGAAAATGGCTAAGTATTGGGAGCTGGGGTTGGATCACGAGATTGGCCAGGCAGCCTTGAGTTGGCTCGGGCAAAACAGAGGCAGAGCTTGAGTTGGCTCGGGCAAATCGGTTATTGACGGTTACCAGCGTTCTGCACATGTTGCTGGGAAGCATGGGACAGGTGTCCAAGGCAGAAACGGGCTGCTTATGTTGCTGGCAGCATGGGACAGGTGTCCAAGCAGAAACGGGCAGTTACCGGCAGTTACAGCCAAGGCAGTTTCAGAATTCAATGTGCTGGCAGATTCTGGCAAGGCCAGCACAGCCCTAGGGCAGTTGGGGGTGTCAACTGCAAGATCATGGGCTGGCCCCATGATCTCATGTACTTAGTGGCCACGTTTTCTTGATTGTAAGCCTATTTAGGCAAGGCATTTTCGTAGCCTAAGGCAGAGGGATGTTCTGCCTAGGCTCTAGAGTGTATTTCCTTATATTGTCGGTGCAATAAAAGGTTGGGACGGTTCCCGTAACTCTTGTGTGTGTTTTAGGAGTTCAAACTTGTCGGGTGTGTGAGTAAACACTAGTCGGCTGAGACCAAGTTGTTGGCCAACTTGGTGCCATCACGGGCAGTTTTCTAGGCGAAAAACAGCCCCGTGACACGCTGCCTAGTAACAGGCGCAAGAGGAGCCTCCGTTGCCAATGCAGCTCTGTTTTGGCTTTGCATCGCTGTTCCTCTCTCTCTCTCTCTCTCTCTCTCTCTCTCTCAGGGAGGGGTCTGGGCTTAATTATATAGGAAGCAGGTTTTTTTAGAGGACCCAGTGCCAAAAGAAGTGGAAATGGAAATTTGGAAGGGAAAAGACAGCTAGCGGATTAAAGGGCGTGGAAAGCATGCAAATGTAGTGAGAGAGCTAGCTTTTGGGTGCGTGACAGTTTGGCAATGGTGGTTGCCTCCCAAGAATGACTTGTCGAATTGCGGAGGCGGGGGGGCACTGTCCCGGGTTTCCGGGTCCGCTCCGGTCTCGTTCCAATAATCGAAAACGTTCACTTTGTAGAGCTCGTCGAGTAGAACAACTATACGAAAAATTAGCTTAATTGAATATCATTAAGTGCTTGATCGGAGCCCATATAACTCTCGGTCCATAGGTTACAGTGGATTTGATCCAGTATTTCGGATCCATTCTTTTTAAGATAAAAAGGTTCTGATCAGGTACTTAATAATATCCAATTAAGCTGATTTTTTGCATAATTGTTCTACTCGACGAACTCTACAAAGTGAACGTTTCCGATCATTGGAGCGAGACCAGAGCGGGCCTGGAAACCCAGGACAACAGTAGCCCCCCTGCCTCCTCGAATTGCAGAGCAAGTTCCATGAGGAGAGAGAAATTTTTTTTCCCCTGTCTTATTTACGGGGTGTCGTAAACAACTTGTTTACAACACCAATCAATCTTAGTCGTCTATTTGCACAATTAATGGTTGAAATTTATTTTCAATTATGATTGGTCATAATTAACTCTTCCCAAAAAAGTTGGGGTTCTTAAACATCCATCCTTTTTCGAAGGGCACCATAAGTATTCATCCTCGTCATTTTAAACGGTTATGTTTTCATTCCCAAATTTAAATAAACCCAAAAATGCCCTTTTTGCCTATATTACTTGTTTTCTTTATATTATAAATGCACAGAAATTCGGGACTAAATTATAACTTGAAGGTCCTCCATCATTATTTTCGGATACAACATGTAACAAAATCCCTTAGATTAAGGGGCTGTTTGATAAACTGAAAACTGAAACTGAAAACTGAAAAATTAAATACTGAAAACTGAATGCTGAAATTTTTAAACTGAAAAGCTGTTTGATAAATATATTAAGTTTTGAATTAAAAAAATGATGAATTAATTTTGTTCTAATTCTCTCTTAATTTACTAACGATCACAATATACTTTTGGTAATCGTGGTGGAGTGGTGGTGGTGGGGGAGTGGTGGAGGTGGTAGGAGTGCTGGTAATGGGGGTGGTGGAGTGGTGGTGTAGTGATGGTAGTGGTGGTGGAGTGGCGGTGTAACGACCCTGATTTTTTGTCGTTAAAAATTTCGTTAAATATTTGAATTTTATTTTAATTTCCTTAATTTCTATAATTTGTCAAAATTACGTTTTTTGCCTTCCAACTAGAGACTAGCTAGTCATCCAAACCGTTGGTTCTGCTTCCTTGATCTTCTCGTCGTCGGGCTTGATCTTCTCGTCGTCGGGCTCACCGTTGTCTATCCCCCTTAAATTGGAAAAAGTCCCTTCGGGGTTTACACGGTTACCATTCTTTGATGGCCGTCTATGACTGCTTGATGAGTCGGTAACCAATCCACTCGTCGAAATCCGCAATATCGATTATTCTAAGATCGCAGCTTAGGCGCAGGTTGGCTATCTTAGTTCGCACCCTCTACATACTAGACTAACAGATCGATCGAGGTTTTCATCTATACGAAAAACTTCAATAGTACGTTTTGAAAATATATAGTTTTTAGTAAAAACCATAAGGAAAAACTTTTCAGATTTCTACGTTCCACATTCGATCCTTGATTTAAGTCATCATCCAATTGTTCGGGAATTCCCAGCTCGGCGGTACTGCCAATTTCCGCGCCTTGCTTCAATCCGAAGATTGTTTTGACAGAATTCCACCCAATTTGGGACGGTAAACTTGAAAATCAATTCACGTTTGTGCAACGGACAAAACTAGCTTAAGGTTCTACATGGTTCTACCCATTCTACCCATGGCCGAAGTTTTGAACCTAAAGCTCTGATACCAAGCTGTAACGCCCCCAAAATCAGGGTACGTTAAGAAGCATTTATTACATAATAAAGAGAGTTTATTACATCATAAATACTTCAAAGAGGTACAATTATCAACAAGGAAAGGAAACTAAGGCTTCCTAACTACAGCTCCTCTAGCTTCTTCATCCTGGCCAGCTCCTCAGCTCCGGACGCCTCCAAGTGAACGGTCCATCTTGATCATCTACAAAATCTGACACATTATACCGGCGTCGCCACCAATATAATATGCCAGGGTCACCACAAGGCAACACCGTGAGCTACGAAAGCTCAATAGAGTAACCCTACCCACTAACCCTTAACTTACAAACAAGACAAACATTAACATATTCGATATCAACGTTGGTGTCCAAGTTTCTCTTTGTTTCTCCTACGCGACTCATCGTAGACCGTGTCAATCATTTTCCATTTACAAAACCATCTTTTTCAAAATCGTTTGCATTGGCTCCGTACCGCGGATAACCAAGCCTTTCAAAAATATCTTTAGCATTGGCTCCGAACCGCGGATAACCAAGCCATACACACCCAACCTCGGTTCCGCCGTTCCGGGTTCCCGAGTATCCTCACAATGGTTCCGCCGCACCGGGTTCCCATTGGCACACAATGCATTGGCTCCTCTCCGCGGATAACCAAGCTATACCTCACCATGGTTCCGCCGGTCCGGGATCCCATGGGAACACACACACCCTCACAATGGTTCCGCTGCTCCGGTTTCCCATTGGAACACACACACACCTCACACAATGGGCAAGTCCGGCCACATTGCGGATTTCAAAACATTTCAACATTTACAAACACACCCTAGGTGTCATGTTTCTACTTTCTCGATTCTCGTGTTTCGTTTACATGCAAGACTTCGTGGTAGGACATATCACATACGTAAACAACAAATCATTCATCGTAATCCAACAAGATCATCCAACTCTATAATATATCACAAGTAACTCAAACAACTCACATAAGCATGCTCATAATCATTTTCAAGATCAAAATACGAATACTTGAAATGGAAAGTAAATAAAGATAACTCGCTTTGAAAAGGGAAGAATACGAGATCTTACATATACATAGGAATAGGGTTAGAATATCCTACCTTGATCCGAAACTAGTCGGGGCCGAATAAGCAAGTTGGAAAATCCTACGGGGGTGAATCTTCCGAATCTGGACCGAACTTCGGACGGCAGTAACTCGGTCAATCTTTGGCCGAATAGAGTCGTTCTTGGGTTGAAATCGAAGATCTCGAAACCCTCTACAACTCTCGAGAAGGAAGTTAATCCTAGAAACGAACCTAGGTTGGAGAAAAATAGCGATAAAGGAGAGGACAGTGAGCTGTCCAGAAAATGAAAATCCAGAAATTTTACTGAACTTCGGATGACAATATCTGGGTCATTTCTTAACCGATTAGGGTGATTCTTGAGCCTAACTTCAAGGTTTCGAAGTGCTCTACAACTTTCCAGAAGGAAGTTGAGCCTAAAAACTACTCTAAACAGGAGAAAACAGGGGATTTTTGGACGGGACAGTGGCTGCCCAGAAAATCAGAAATGGTTTTCTAGAGAGAAGGAAGAGCTAATTGCTTGAGGTGTGCTTTCAAAGGCTTGGAATGGCCTTCTATTTATAGGCAAAGGGCTTGGCCTTCTTCTCTCCCTCTCTCTAAGCTTCATCTTGACACTTGGCAAGAGATCATGAAAGATCAAAGGCAAGAATCCTAGGGTTGCATGGCTATGGTGTCCTTGGTGAGATTCTTGAATCCAATGGATGGTTAAGATGATAATGGTACCTGATCCAAGGGTCAAGAAGCTTGCTAGGTGTCCAAGAAGTATATCAAATCATATCTAACTTTTAAGCACAAATCAAGGAAAATCCTAGGCTTGCATGGCTAGGTTAGTACTAGATTTGATTCTTGGATCTAATGGAAGGATGAGATGAGATTGGTACACAATCCAAGGGTTAGGAAAATTCCAACTTAAATTGAGAATCAAATGGAAAAATCAATGGAAAATCAATAGAAATCCTAGCTTGTAAGGCTATGGTGTACCTTGGAGAAATCTTGCATCCAATTGGATGGTTGAGATGGAAATTGTACACCATCCAATGGTTGAGAAGTTGCTAGGGAAATATGGGAGTACAAATGTGTAAGGATTGGATTTTGGAAGAAATAAATCTCTTGGATTTGAAGTACACTTCACAAATCAAAGCAAGAATAATATCAAATCTCCTTTCTTTCCTCCTTCCTCTCTCTCTCTCCCTCTCTCTCTCTCCCAACCGAATTCTCTCTCTCTCTCTCTCTCTCTCTCTCTCTCTCTCTCAAGTACACATACACACATATATATATATACACAAGGTTCAAGAAAACAATAAACAAAAGAAAATTTGTACTTTGAGATCAAGGGATTTCAAAAGACTAGATTTTCCCATTAAAAACAAATCAATAGGCACATGGTTCAAAGCTAATATTTAAGTCTCCCATGTGCTAGGGTGGAAGAACAACCTATTACCCATTGGATAATAAATCCCCTAACTTCTATTGTCCAATGGACAATAGTTATTAGGTAACTTTTATTTTAAAATAATTGGTACTTTGGCACATGGGGTTTAAAAGAAAATATTAAATTAATCAACCCATGTACTAAGTTGAAAAATGAACCTTTTACCCAATGGATAATAACCACCCTAACCTTTATTATCCAATGGATAATAGTTGCTAGGGAGATTAAACATTAAAGTAATCCAAAAAGTACTTTAAAATAATCAAAAAGTAATCAAAAAGTTACTTTTTACTATTCATAGTACTTTAATAAAGTAGACTTTTAATATAAACAAATGGGGTTTCTATTATCCAATGGATAATAGTTTCCCTAACATTTATTGTCCAATGGACAAAGAATATATCCAAAATAATTAAAAGAAAAAGAATATCCAAATTCTTAGTTTAGGTTCAAAAGGTTCAAGGGGGCAAAACGGTAATTTTGCGGTTAGATAAAAGTAACTAGGTAGCTTCCTAGCTTAGTTTATCCAATCGAATGGTTAAAAACTAGTTAGGCTTACTAAGCGGACCAAAGCGCAAAGAATTCAAATTTCAAGGGGCAAAAACGTAATTTTGACAAATCACAAGGAAATTAAAAGCAATTGCAATAAAATTCAAATACTTAACGAAAATTTTTTTAACGACCAAAAATCAGGGTCGTTACAATTATCCATTGGATAATAGAAACCCTAATTCTTTATTTTAAAAGTATACTTGGTTAAGTACTTTTTTTAATACTTTAAAGTACTTTTTGGATTGTTTTATTATATAATCTCCCTAGCAACTATTATCCATTGGATAATAAAAGTTAGGGTGGTTATTATCCATTGGGTAAAAGGTTAAATCTTTCACCTAGTACATGGATGGATTAATTTAGTCTTTCTTTTTAATTCCCATGTGACAAAGGTACACACTATTTTAATATAAAAGTACCTAATTACTTTTGTCCATTAGACAAAAGAAGTTAGGGGATTTATTACCCAATGGGTAATAGGTTGTTCTTCCACCCAAGTACATGGTAGATTAAATTAATGCCTTAAGTACCATGTGTTAAATTTGTTAGTTTAAAAGAGAATCCTAACCTTTTAAGACTATTTTGATCCATGGTACAAAAAGTACTACTTTTTAATTTGTTTTCTTTCATTTTTTTGTACCTTGGCAAGAAAGTGAGAGGGAGAGAGAGAGAGATCAGCCGAGAGAGAGAGAAGGGAGAGGGGGGGCCGGTTGGGAAGTGAAAGGAGGAGGGAGATTTGCTTGTACTTGTCCATTGAACTTACATTGTACTCCAAATCTTTGAGTTGTTATTCTTCCAACCAAGAATCTTAACTCTATTGTACTCTTTTGTACACCTTGCAATTGTTAAACCCTTAGATCTTGTACCAATCTCATCTCCATCACAAATTAGTTCCAAGATCAAATCCTTGGTACACATCATAACCTTGCAAGCCTAGGGTTATTCCTTGATCTTCCAAGATTGCTTGCCAAGTGTCAAAATTGAGGAAAGGAGAGAGAGGGGGGGGCCGGCCAATGAGAAGAGGAGAGGGAGCCAAGCATTGTCTATAAATAGAACGCCATTCCAAGCCTTTCAACTCACACCTCAAGCATTTGCTCTTCCTTCTCTCTAGAAAACCATTTCTGATTTTCTGGACAGCCTACTGTCCCTTCGGAAATCCCCAGTTTTCTCCTGTTTAGAGTAGTTTTTAGAACTAACTTCCTTCGGGAAAGTTGTAGAGCACTTCGAACCCTTCAAGTTAGACCCAAGAACCACCCCAATCGGTTAAGAAATGACAAAGATATTGTCATCCGAAATTCAGTGAAAATCTTGGATTTTCATTTCCAGACAACTTACTGTCTTTTGCTTTACCCCCATTTTTCTCTAACCTAAAGTCGTTTCTAGGATCAACTTCCTTCACGAAAGTTGTAGAGCGTTTCTTGAGCTTCGATTTCGACCCAAGAACGACTCTATTCGGCCAAAGATTGACCGAGTTACTGCCGTCCGAAGTTCGGTCCAGATTCACCACCCGTAGAATTTTTCCAACTAGCTTATTCGGCCCCGACTAGTTTCGGATCAAGATAGGATACCCTTACTCCCATCCCTATATTTAAGTAGATTATCTTGAATTACTTTTCATCTCAAGTATTTGTATTTGGTCTTTAAGATGAATATGAGCATGCATATGTGAATTTCTTGTATTGCTTGTGGTATAGAATAGAGTTGGATGATCCTGTTGAATGATTGACATTGTGTATGTGGAAAGTCCTACTACGGAGTCTTTGCATGTAACGAGACACGAGAACCAAGAAAGTAGAAACATGACACCTAGGTTGTGTTTGAAAAGGATTAATTATTTTGGAAACCGCGATGTGGCCGGACTTGGTAGCCCATCGTGTGGATTGTGAAAACCGCAATGTGGTCGGACTTTGTAGCCCATTGTGTGAATGAAAACTCGTAATGTGGCCGGACTTGGTAGCCCATTGCGTGGGTTGTGAAAACCACAATGTGGCCGGACTTAGTAGCCCTTTGTGAAGATTGCCAATAGGGCCGGACGTGGTAGCCTTATTGGTAATATGACTTGGTTTTCCGTGGAGAGGAGCCAATACAAGTTTTGTGTGCCAATGAGAACCCGGTGCGGCAGAACCATTGTGAGGATACTCGGGAACCCGGAACGGCGGAACCGAGGTTGGGTGTGTATGGCTTGGTTATCCGCGGTACGGAGCCAATGCTAAAGATTTTGAAAGGCTTGGTTATCCGTGGTACGGAGCCAATGCAAAGGATTTTGAAAGAATGTTTTGTAAGTGAAAATGATTGACAAGGTCTACGATGAGTCGCGTAGGAGAAACACGAGAAAACTTGGACACCAACGTTAGATCGAGAATGTGGATGTATTATCATTATTAGTTTGATTTCTATGATCGTTTGTTTGTAAGTTATGGGTTAGCGGGTATGGGATTGTTCTGCTGAGCTTTCGTAGCTCACGGTGTTGCCTTGTGGTGACCCTGACATATTATATTGGTGGCGACGCTGGTATAATGTGTCAGATCTCTTAGATGAACAGGGTCAAAGTATACCTTGGAGGCCTTTGGAGCTGAGGGGCTTGCCAAATTGGAGGAGCAAGCGGAGCAATAGCTAGGAGCCTTAGTTACGCTTTTGTTGAAAAAATGTACCCTTTGAAGTATTTATGATGTAATAAACTCTCTTTATTATGTAATAAATGCTTGATTAACGTACCCAAAATTCGGGGCGTTACAGGCGGTGGTGGTGATGGTTGTGATAATGGTGGTGGAGTGATGGAGGTGGTGGTAAGAGTGGTGGTGGTGGTGGTGGTGGTGTAATGATGGTAGTGGTGGTGGTTGTGGTGGAGTGGTGGTGGTAGTGGTGGTGGAGCTGGTGGTGGTGATGTGGTGGTGGAGCTGGTGATGGTAGTGGAGGAAATGGTGGTGGTGGTGGTGTAGTGATGGTAGTGGTGGTGGAGTGGCGGTGGTGGTGATGGTTGTGATGATGATGGTGGAGTGGTGGAGGTGGTGGTAGGAGCGGTGGTGGTGGTGGTGTAGTGATGGTAGTGGTGGTGGTTGTGGTGGAGTTGTGGTGGTGATGGAGTGGTGGTGATGTGGCGGTGGTGGTGATGATGTGGCGGTGGTGGTGGTGGAGGAAGTGGTGGTGGTGGAGTTGGTGGTGGTGAAGCTGGTGGTGGTGATGTGGTCGAGGAGGAGTGGTGGTAGTGGAGGTGGTGATGGTGGAGTGGTGGAGGTGTTGGTGGAAGTGGTTATAGTGGTGGTATGACGGTTGAATATAAGTACACAAAAATTCAGCCAGAATTAAGTAGCTCAAAGCTACTTAATTTTTTTCAACTTTTTGGCCTATATTTTAAGTGGTACTTAATTTGTTAAGCAATATGAAATGTGGTTATCAAACCTACTGAATCACGTATTACTTAATTGATTCAGTATTAAGTGCTGAATTTAGATTATCAAACAAGCCCTAAGCTTACCATTATCATCCCAAATCGTTTGAAATCCCTGAGATTAAGCATACCATTATCGGATTAAAAAAAACAAAAAGCTTTACCATTATCATCCTCTTGGCCAGGGCGACCCACTCTCGCCGGCCTCCGTCGCCCATCCTCTCGGCATAAATCACTCCCGCTGTCGGTCTACGTTGCCCATCCTCCCGGCATAAACCACTCTCCCCATCAGTCTCCGTCGCCCATCCTCGTCAGCCTCCATCACCATTTCCCCGTTGGCCTTCGTCGCCCATCCACTCGGCAAAAACCACACCCGCCGCCGCCGAGGACGCCATTGTTGATATCGATTCTTAATTTAAAGTAAGGAGAGCCAAGTATAAGGTGAACCGGCCTCCCATTTCCTCAAAATCAAGGCGAAGAAGTGATATTTTTCATTCTTTTTTATCTGGAACAATCGTGTGGCTCATGCATAGTTATTACTAACATTCATTTAGATTGGGACCTCTACTGCAACAGACATATCCTAAGAAATAGTAGGAAAAGGGGTTGGATTTGGGCTTCTATTTCATTTTCTAATCTTCTCTCTCTGACAGTTTGAATTCATGGTGTATTCTTTTTTTTATTTGTTACACATTCATGGTGTATTCATTTATTCATGGTGTCCATATTTTGAATAGGGCTGTCCGCGGTCCGGATTGGATCGGATTCGTATGAATCCGATCCTAATCCGTATCTCACGGTTTTTGAAAAATGCAATCCAATCCTAATCCAAAAGTCCACGGTTCGGTTTGGATTCCAAACCGTAAGTCACGGTTCGGTTCCGGTTTTATCCACGGATTTTCTTCCATAAACACTAAAAAACGCAAAATTACTTCAACTACTATATTACATATCATTCCAAATTTCTAGTTCAAGTGACGAGCAATAAGAGAAATATTACAGTCCAGATTGGCAAATTTCCAGTTCAAATGACCAGCAATATGAAAAACATTACATTGCAATAAGTTACAAACTGCAACATTACAGTTACAGCCATTGTTACATCATTCCAGTCCAAATTTTAGTCCAGGTTTTATCATTTCAGTAACCATATTTCATCAGTCTTGAATTTGATTAAGGGAAACATTTTAGAGTTTGGACAGTTTACCCCTTAAATTTTATATATTGTTATATTAATGTAAAATTGTTAAAAAAAATCATAACAAGTAGCAAAATTATAATTATTTATAAATATTACCTACACGCGCACACACACACACACATATATATGTGTATATATATATTTTTTTATTTTTTATTTTTTTTAAATATTTCACGGTTCGGTTCGGTTAATCCGCGGTTTTGAAATAAAAATCCAATCCTAATCCGTATCTCACGGTTTTTTAATTTTCAAATCCGTGTCCGGACCATTAATCCACGGACAAAATCCAAAAAGCACGGATCGGTTCGGTCCAGACCGGTTTCACGGTTCTCGGTTTTTCTTGGACAGCCCTAATTTTGAATAGTGTAATTTTTGTATACATGTATTCATGGTGTATTTTATGATCATGGTGCATTTTTCAACTCAAATTATTTTTTTCATGAATCATGGTTGTTTTGGTTCAATTCAATATCTCATGAGTGCTCAATTAATTTTTGAGAAAATTTGTCATAAAAATAGATGGTGTGATTGAATGGATGCGTAGAATATTTGTGATAGTGAAACTATGAAAAATTTGCCATGATTATTCATGGTGAATTCACGGATATGTGGTCATGTTATAAATTTTGATTCTCATGGTGGATTTGTAGGAATATTTCATAAAATTCTTAAAATGATATGAATATTTTATGGTGGGATTTGGTTTCAAATTTTGGAATCCTCTTTTGTAGAATTAACCATGAAAAACTCACTTTTGAATATTTTCTACGCTTCAAAATATTTTTTCTAATAATTTTGCAAAAATAATTCATGAAAAACATGGTTGATTCCACCATGTTTCAAAAGGTTTCATGATAATACATGGTCGCTATGAAAAAATAAATATGATTTTCGAATTTAAATCGGTGAGATTTAGTTCTTACAAATTTTTTAAATATTGAAATCTTCTTTTGTAATTATCGTCCGTAATTATTGTGGTTGAATCCCAATAAATTAGGAAATTGTTGAATTTCAAAAAATGAAAAAATGGTTAGATTCCACTAATTTAGGAAGGAAATATATACACACATATGGATATATTATTAAAAGGGTAAGATAGGTAATTCACCATTCAAAAAGATGAAAACATAACTATTTAAATTGATCAAGATGAATACTTACGTGGGTTGAGATATGAGGATGAATATTTAAAAACTCCAACAAAATTTCATCAATATCTTGGCCGTCCAAAAGTACGGTCATGATTAAATATCGTAAACACTTCTTTCCAGCAGCTCGGTAAAAAGATTCTCTCTTTTTTCATGCATTAAAAAGGTGGAAGTTGGCTCGCCCTCCAAAAACATGTGATGTGAGAGTGCTATGAGGCGTGTACGTAACATGTTTTGGCTTCCGACAAAACGAGAATTTGGTTTTCATTCATAGGTGCTTAGGTACGGAATTAGGATGCACTGATCAAACTATGATCAACAACAATTTGAAATTTAAATTTCGAAAATCTAATAATTGGTTGATTTAAATTTTGAGAGAGGTTTTTTGGATAATCAGGCTCCGTTTCGGAAACCAAATAAGAACTTATTTTTTGTGTAATACTCCCTCCGTCCCAAATTGATTGTCCGATCCGCAAAACGGAGTGTTAAAAATAATACAATTTTTGCAAGAAAAAATCAAAAGTTTTTTAACAACTTACTAGATATCAATGAGAATTTTTAATTTGTGAAAAAAGTTTGAATTTTTTCTTGAAAAAATTGCATTATTTTTAATACTCCGTTTTGCGGACGGGACAATCAATTTGGGACGGAGGGAGTAAGAAGGTTGGTATTTATTTTGGAAGAATTTGTATAGGTACCAACCGGCCGGGGAGGAAAATCGTACCGGTGGCTGCGTCGGGTGGTCTGGACGGCCGATCCGAGCCGTCCAAAAATTCTATAAAAAAAAAAACGATGGGGCCTTCGCAAGAATCAACGCCATCCGATGTGTGTAGGGTACTTGATCTGAGCACCTCTTTTCCATGTAGGGTGCTTGATCATATATACACGGAAAAGAGGTGCTCGGATCAAGCACCCTACACATCTCGGATGCCGTTGATTCCCGTGTTAGCCCCCTCAGGTTTTTTTTTTCGAATTTTTGGACGGCTCGGATCGGCCATCCGATGGCCAGAGACGGCCCGGCGCGGCCGCCGGTACGATTTACCTCCGCCGGCACCCATTATCATAGCAACAGTATTATTTTTTGTATAAGGCAACTTCAAGCTCAAAAATCATGTATTTACGCAAATAATTTTCCTACCATTATGGATCTTATTTGAAAGATCTCATTGAGATCTTTAATACGGTGTAAAAAAAATTTGAAATTTTTTTTTCATTTACATTATTTTGAGTTTTGTGGAATGACCCTTCTTATTTTGAATGAAAAGTGGCAAAATAAATACTTATTTTTTAAGAAGGTTTCCGGAACGGAGCCTCAGTGAAGAGAGAGAAAAAAATAAGATTAAAACAATGGAAGAAAAACTTATGAGAGATCGTATGAGAAATTGAGTTTTGGAATCCAAAACAAACACATTCTTAAAGCATTTAGATGTCTAAACAATACTCTATACAAAATACTCCAAAACCGAAACCGCGCATCCCCATATGCCCCAACATACATCCGTCTTTGGGGGTGCTAATCAAGCAAAGCTCAGGTTTGGCTTCAGTGCGGCATTTGAGTCGTCAATTTCGGCAATCAATTATTTGAATTTTATTTCAAGAATGGATGATTCAGACCGGCAAAGGTAAAATAAAATTTGAACTATTAATTAATGAGATGGGCGACTCGAATGTCGCACAACAACTCTGTGCTTGGCTCGAGCTTAATAATTCAAACTCAGTTCACATTTCAAGTTTTGCGATCATGGTAAGCTTGTTGAATGCAAAGCAACCTCAAGCTTGAAGTTCAAAAATGACTCGGCTCGGCTGTGCAGCTAACACAAAACAGAAATGCTAGGTACAAAGAAAATTTATCCCAAAAGTACCCCAAAGACAGCAATCAATGGTTGAGAATCACTTTGATGATTATGTCACACATATCAAAGTAAATCTCAATCATTGATTGCTGTTTTCGGAGTACTTTCGGGTTAAGTTTTTTTTGTACCTAACATTCCCAACACAAAAAAGCTGAATATTTCAGCCTTCTACGGTAACTTTTCAACAACATACAATCAATTTTCGTCCTTTTCTCACTGAATTCTTGAAATTGCTGTATCGAAAAAGAAAATGATACACCCACCGAAGCCAATTCTACCGCACCGCCCACCGCACTCTTTCCGGGCCCACTCCGGCCACCGGACAGCTGATCCAAACCGTCCAAAAATTCTATAAAAAAAAAAAACCGATTGAGCTTGTGTGAGAATTAACGGCATCCGACGTGTGTAAGTGCTCTATCTGAACTTCCATTTTTAATGGATCGAATCATCTGATTTTTTGAAGTTCGGATCGAGTACTTACACACGTCGGATGCCGTTGATTCTCACTTAGGCCCACTCGGTTTTTTTTTCTAGAATTTTTGGACAGTTCGGATCAGCCGTCCGGTGGCCAGAGTGGGCCTGGCGAGCGTGAGGTGGGCGGTGCGGTGGAATTGGCTCGGTGGGTGTATCATTTTCCGAAAAGGAAAATTTTATAGGATTTGATGGACAGTTGTGATACAGGTACAGCAATCCATGTATAATAGCTGCATACAGATTCATTTTGCGTCCATCTCGGGTTTCACAAAGATGATCGGAGCCGCTCATTTTATTTAAAATGTATTGTTTAGGGTCACTGAAAAAAATCATCTTAATCTGATATCGATAAGGGCATTTACGAATCATCCAATTTTGCTTCAGAAATTTAGGCCAAATTCTGAAGCAAAGTTGTACGATTTGTAAACACTCTTACCGATATCGGATTGAGATGCTTTTTTACAAGGATTCTAAACAATATATTTTGAACAAAATGAGCGGCTCCGATCATATTTATGAAATCCGAAACGAACTCAAAATAAATCTATGCGCGGCTGCTGTCCGGGGTTTGGCATTTCTGTTTGACGAAAAGAATACGGGAAACACGTTAAAAGTGAAAGATGTAAAGAATGGAAGGTCACATCTCATATCTCTTGGATATTTGTTGATTTTTATTTATTTATTTATTTTTGGTACGTCGGAAATTGGATATTTTTTGATTAATTTACCCTCTATTTGTAGTCCGATGGTTGTCCCATACGGGATTAAAACGTGCTCGAGCAACTCGGACAGTTTACAGAAACGTAGGACTGAATAAATTTTATCTTGCAACAATAGCATCTATATTCACACACCTCACATGATCGAGTGTCCGTCACTCGAGTCAAATCTTCTCATCTTCTCAACTCGTACCTCCACGTGTATCCGAGTTGAACGTAAGGGGCAGCACATGTAAGGGGAGTGTTAGACTTTATCCCACATCGCTAATCTAAGCTATCTAAAATATTCTAAAAACTACTCCACAGCTCATTGATTTTAAGTTGGAACCTTCCAAGAAAATCTAACATTACTGTTATCGTCAATATGTAGACGAGTATTGTGAGGAAGTGGAAGAACATTATTGAGGTCACTGATGAGATCTCTTAAAGCTTTCATGTCAAGTTTCAGTACCATGGGCATCATCTGTTATACAGTGCCATCTCCTTGCTGCTTTTCTTTAATCAGGAGGATTCTAAAAAGGAAAGATCAGCGAAAAGTCGACACAGCGCTTATCTGCCTCTTAATTGATCTTCGAGCTCTCTGCTTTCAGCCGCTAACTTGTGACAAACACTAGATCGCGCAACTGTTCCCATTGGTTTGCTTGTTTCTGCTCTGCATTGTGTCAAGTAAAGTGATCTGATTATGAGACGCTTCTTTGCGTCTATAATGTGCAGTTTTCTAGTCGTTCTTGATCATGGCATCGGTTAATCTACTCTGCAAGATTTACGACACAGCAATCCAATTGTCCAAATTCGATATCTGCTGCGATTAGAACGCTTGGCTGGTTGCCTGTTATGGTTCTCGTGTCATGGAGAGAGTGACAACATGTAGGCAGCCGTTACTCTCGATTGTTTTTCCATGACTAACTATCTTGTCATTGCACAAGCCTAACAAGACCGAAACACAAAAGGTTATGTACGCGGTGCATAATGCTCTCGCCTCCATCAGATTCGATAGACAATCTTATCGTATTTCTTTGGAACAGGAAATGTTGATGAGTGATGACAGTGAGTAAAACCCAGTAAGCAAAATAGTAAGACAGATACAAGGGATCAATCTAGTTTACATTCCGAATAACAGAGTATGTGTCTGGAGTCACTGGAACTATAAGCTACAAGAGAATTCTGATTTTGACAACAGAAAGATGGACAGTTTCATGAGCTTTCGAATCAAGCAAGGAATCCGAGCCTCTCTCCGTTCTTCTTGGCGAGTCGAATCAGTCCTTGTCTTTGCTTTGCATCTGCTCCTATTGTTTTGCAGAATTCAGTAATCACCTGAAAATTCACAACGGAAAGGGAAACACAGAATGCAAATAGTTAGACCAAAAACCAAACACAGAAAAAATGACTATTTTAGCCAATATCCTCAAAGTGTATATGTGCTCCTGTCTCGATACACTTCACTCTTATAGCTGCATGATACGCGGAGAATCTTGACATACTTTTTTCTTGTGTGCGCACTTAAGGGAACATTGTCCCGTTGCACCACACCACTAATCACTATATGTAGTCTGAACCCTATAAAACCTATGTCAAGACCAAAGCTGAGATCTCATGTGAGTTTTGGCCGGGTTCCAATATCGAATAAAACTCACTCCTCAAATACCACACGATGTGAAGGGAATCTCGTATTCCTATAAAGATGTATTGGGAATCTCAAAATACACGAATCTCGAGGTCTAATCTGACAACGGAGGAGTGTGTTGGGTCAGTGTGACAAATTTAAGAATACCAGAATTAATAGAAGAGACTAAGAGAGTCTTGCACGTTTATATATATGTTGATACTCCACTATTTATTGTGTTACAAAAGCATGAAATGAGAAACCGTATGAAAGGGGTGGGCAGTGTACCTGAGAGTGCAGGGCAATTGCTTTGCCTCTGAGCTGATTGAACCTCTTCCTCCCGATGATATTACGCGTCACGACGACAATCGGCGCGAAAACACCTTTTCCTTCGTTCACGTTCTTCATCATCGGTACTAGCCTCGTCGGTTTCTTCCCAACCCTGACTCGGGTTGGGGCCGACGTGGCGTAGTCCTCCCCCCACATGGAAGTTCCCCGACTTCCATGGTAGGCGGTGGACCAACCTCCTTTGAACCCTTTCACAGAAATCGAAGCCGCCATTGAATATTCACTAAAAAGGACCTCACTAATCAGAGGTGGTGGTGGCCGCGGTGGTGGTGGGCTTGCTTCTTTCTTTAGTTCCTTCTGGGCGCTGTTTGTTGTGGTGGTTTTGGTGGGAAGGGATATGAGTTTGTGGTGGTGGAATTTTGAGAGTCCTTTTGGGCTTTTTATTTGGTTGCTGTTGTGAGAGATTTCAAAGGAGGATTCAGGACCACACATGTGCTGAACCGCTGGTGGCTTCTTGGATTTTTGTTTTTTCTGATTTTTTTTCCATTCAAACGCGTATTTTACTTGAATAATTTCTTTTCCTCACGGTCTTCATTTTAATTCATTAGGAGAACAATCTGAATCTGCCTTCCAATGGCTTCCTCTTCACCTTGTGGGGTCCACCTCAGGTCTTCGGTTAACTTATCGCAACGTTTGCGTACGTTCGGAATGTTTGTAAATTTACGTGAATTTAGAGGGGTAGAAAAGTAGTCAATCTTAAACTTCTCACTACCTCTTGTCTAAGTTTTCACTATTTGACTAGACGGTATTTTCAATATTTTGCACTTGTTTTTCCACTATTCAAGACAAGTCATTTTCTCCGACTAAATGAACTAAATGATATTTTTAGTGGAAACGAGTTGTCTTTTGCCGTTAGTTTCGAAGGCAAAAAAATATATACTATCAGAACCGGCCGAATTAAAAAAAATGATGTGATAGTCCTAGACCGCAAACAATTTGGCTTAGTCATACATGGGAATTTCCAAAATGAGGCTTTGGTCAGAAAATGTTCCAAAATAATTAACCTTCGTAGTAATGGCTGGTTGGAATGCATCATGTGGACCTCGTGTTTGGAAAATGGCTGGTTGGAAACTCTACAACAACCACGCCCAGCGGCCACTCCGCTGAAATGGGAGCCCTGAGATTTCAACCGTCCGTGTCCATTCAAGAAGAAGAAAGTTCTGACTGCGATTCTTGATACACGCGTCAAAAAGGTTACCGATACAGAAGGAAGTGCAAAGATTTTACACATATATACATATAAATGGGTCCCGAACCATCCCATATGAGAAAATTTTCAGTGCCACGTGGTGCTGAGCACTATCTCGGTCGTTCAAACATGTCCAATTTTGGACGGCCCAGATTTGTTTGGGTTTGAGGGGGCGTTTCAGTAATTTTACACTTAAAATACCCAAACAGATCTGGACCGTCCAAAATTTGTTTGGACGGCCGAGATGTGCTCAGTACCACGTGGCACTGTGCCCGCTCGGCACTGAAGAATTTCTCATCCCATATGTGTGAGCCTAATATCTTTTTTGTTTTTTTTTTTTGAAAACATCAATGTATTCAACAAGCATTACAAGGACAAGTCTCTATGCAAAATAACTTCTAAAGTGGTCGGAATACAGCCCGAAGTAAATAAAAACTTCCTATCTCTACACTTGCTAGCAATCCAATGCGCTAGCTACTTTGTTGATGGCTCTCTAACACCAACCAAAAGCCAACTTTCTCGACACAGCCCAGCTACGAATATCTTCCACCATCGTCTTATCTAACATGTGGAATTCACGTGCATTGGATGATTCCGAATGTGGATGAAAGTTTTGATCGGAAAACCAAACCGATTGGGCTGGACCATTTTTTGTTAAATTCGGTCAGTTTTAGTAGTAATGCAGTTTAGTTGAATTAGATCTCTGTTCAATTTCGGTTTCAAGTAATTATTTTTGCACTCCATATTTTCTGTAAATGCACTTATAAGTTTGTCTTTTAATGCTTAAAATTACATACAGTAAAATAACTACAAGCAAAATTTTGTAAGTGCATTAATAAGAAAGTACAGTGCAAATATTATTTTTTGTCACTGATAACAAATGAAGTATAGTTTTAAAAGGAATTGCATCGATTTAAGGATCTTGCTTAAATTTTAAAATCAGTTTAAAGTTTTGAAAATAATGCACCAGAATGTTTAGTTAAGAAAAAAAAAAAGCACATTTTGTATAACGCGCCTCCTTACATTATAATCTAATAAATAAGTTAGTATTCGCTCGTCTGTTGGCTTTTTTTTTTATTTCGGCTTTTGGTTTTCATGAACAATAAACAAAAAAAATACTAGGTAGCAGATTGGCTTAATAATCCTTTTGGATTAATTTTTGTCTCTATTCAACAAATTTTCACCTTCGTTAGTTTTTGCATCTATTTTTTTTGAATTATTTGTCTCTGTACAACAAAAAATCACTACAGACCAAAATGATGCTATACAAACGTTTGCGGCTAGAATACAAAAGATTGCGTCCTGAGTAAAAAAGTTTACGTCCAGTATACAAAAGTTTGCGTCCAGGCCAGAGTTACAAAGTTTGCGGCCATGTGGTTAATGGTGATAGAGTTTGCCACTCTCTCTCTCTCTCTCTCTCTCTCTCTCTCTCTCCCCCTGCTGCCGTAGTCCGAGCCAATACGTTGAAACTTTAACCACGACATGGGTTGGTTGGTTGGTTGGTTTAGCTGATTACTGAAGCCTTTTGTAATTGACCACAAAATATGCTGTTCAGAAATGGTTGGCATGTTTATGTTGCTAATTCATATGCGGAGAGGTTTAAGGTTTCGTAGGAGTCGACAAAATGTAGTTCATCATATACATTATAGAGTCCACAATTCATACTATGATGCTGGTGAAGTTATAACTGCAAACCAAACCAAACCTAACCGAACCATGTGTCCTAATCAAACGGGGAAGTTTTTACTACAATCGACGTGTATATTGTTCTTGAGGGTAAAAGAAAACTAGTCTAGTTTTTTATATCCTCTGACAGAAGAACACTTGGAGATCGACAGCCATCGTCGACGAAAACGTCTTGACCAACGTATTTTAACTCTGGAGCGGATTCTCTTGAGCTTATTGCCAAAGTTACCTCTTCTTCTTATCATTTTGGGTCTTGAGAAACTGAAAAGTTTCCTCATCCACCTAACTCCTGCATCAAACCAAATTTTCCCATGGTTAGAAACTGTACTGTTTCTTAGATATTGCACTTCGTGTTTGTCAATTGTCATCTTATTTGAGATCCAAATGTTCGAATGAATACCTTTGACCTTCTTTACATTCTGCTCATCCTTTAGATTTTCCTTATGCAGCACCTGGATATTGGAAAAATAAACGCGTAATAATTGCAGAAAATCGAAAGAATCAACCACCGCGATGACAGTTTTAAGGTGCATCACCTGAACCAAACTTTCTAAACGGTTTCTCATCCTCCTCTGTATGAAACCCCTGGTGCACTGTTTTCCAGTCTCATCAGCTTTAAACCGTAGGACAATTCAGTGCTTGATGATAGATAGATCAGAGATATGTTACCTTGACATGGTATTTTACAAAAGCATAGAAGTTTAGTAGGCTCCATACGGTCTTGTCTAGCCTTTTGCCTTCAACGTGACGTGAAGAAATATCTGTGCATATGTCCACCGAATTGGTATTAGACAAAGCCCAATTCAAGCGTTGTGAATGTGTTAAATGAAGCGCTGCTGCAAAATTCATGCTCTGTTACAAAACTTGGTCGAAGATGGATATATTGCCTTACGCTTTGGGTGCATTGTGTGAACATGCTTTCTTTTCTGAAAAAGTGCTGTTTTAAGATTCGAGATTTGTTTCGAAACATGGTTAAGGAAACATCTATTGATTATGCTTTGGGTTAGTGTTTAGCATCTTGATCGGGCTTCTGATATATATGTGTGTGTATAATATATGTGTACATATGTATATTTTGGAAAAACAGCACTGATACAAAATTCATATTTAGTCACCAGACATGGTTAAAGATGGATCTATGCTTATCATTTGGGTTGTGGTTTTGTTTCGAGTATTTGTGCCTTCTGGTTGTCTGTGTTTATTTTTTTTCTTGCACGGCTGGAAGTGGTTGAAAAATACTTGACATGATGTTTGGATATGGTAGGATACGTAGATACCGAAAGTGACAAACCCTCCATTAGTACTCAAATCTTCAATGAGTTCTCCTCTTAGCTCAGGAGGTGGAATGGGGGACCAGGTGCAATGAGGTGCTTTAGTCCATGCTTCCGAACTTCCCACATCCATTAGTTCCTGCCAAAATAATTCTATTGTTTTTAGAGTACTCGAAGATATTATTTCGATGTTATGAAAATTAATATCTATGTCTCAAGGCTACTAATTACCTGAAAGAAGGCTGTCGCTATTATGACGTCTGTATTTTCTTTAAAACGCATTGGGAAGACTGCAGTAATTTTTGCTGGCTGTCAAATGAACACGCTCAGTTCCATCAAGGCAATTACATTGCAGAAATTTATGTTCAGAATCGTTTGTACAGATTGGAAGCTAAAAAGTTGTGGTTGTTGATCCTTAAAGCTTGTACATTGCATTTTTCTTCAGATATACGTCTTTTTACAATGGTATTTGGTCATTCCAAATTTGAATAATATTTGCTAATCAAAGTTTGTATCTTCAATTCGATGTTCAACTTTTGTCAAAAAGATTGCCAGAAATTGAAACAAGATGCTCAAAGTTTTTCAATTTGTAAACTTAAATTTGTTCCCAAAGCGTAAAGATACCTGTTTGATGACAAAGAAAGGCTCTCTTGGGTGATAAACGAGCTTGATTGGTTTGTACTTCCCTTGAGATGCATCCTGTGAACTGACATTCCTCAACAGTTCTTTCAGTTGAGAGCTCAATATGACTGCTTGGACTGTGGAAATTTGTGTGATGATCTTCACAGAATCTGGAAGAAAACACATACAAAGACAATGATGTAATCATAAGCCTTTTGATCGAACTTCCTTACCTGCACAAGTGCTTGGAGAAAAATCGTTTTTCTCTGCAATAGCATAATTTTGCAGTTTATGATTCTCTTCCTTTTCTCTGTCTTTCTCAGTTTTCCTGTCGTCGTTTAGTTTTTCATTTCATTGTTCTTATTGCTGCTGCTGTAGTTATTTTCTTCTTGGCTTCTTACTACGATACTCTTTTACCTTCAACCAGGTTAGCGTAGCCTGTAGATTTGTATGTCAACCGACTGACAGGTTATACTGTCATTAAAATCATCAGGAGTTTGTCCCTTGCTCCTTTTTAGTGAAAAATGATGAGTTCCTTTGTGTCCTATATGATGGTTCCACAAATTATCTTTAGGCATTTTTTCTGTGCTGGGAATGGTAGTTAGATTCGAAACATTTGAAAATGTTTTTTCTCTGTGTATAGTATTTTCTCCGAATGGTTAATTGTCTTCAGATATATATAAGCGCTCTATGGAAGCATTCTTAACTTTATTTGCTTGCATGTATGACCTGAATATTGCAATCAGGCAGCCCATTCATCTCGACTTTTTTGTTTTCTTTTTAGTCGAATCCGGCTCATAATAGTTATTAGAAAGCTCCATTCAGCAATTGTGTTTTATCATATATCATGCCTAATGGTAGTTAATAGAAAGTTTCTTAAGTACTTTACAATCAGCAATATGGTCAATGAAAGAGTTGTTTTATTTCTAAAAAAAATCATCCAAACAGGACACTGATATTTTTGTAGTCATGGTCATGAAATAAAGTCATGTAAAAACGAACGTACCTTTGCCATGTGGAATTTTAGCTAAATCAAGTTCCAGAGTAAGCTGATATCCTTCCCTTGCAGGTTCAACAATTTCCACAGCGTCAGAACACAGTCCTTTCACCAGTTCGATAGAAGAGCGTGGAAGCTCATATGAGAGCTGGCCACCATGGGAGAGCAGTGGGGTTGATATCGATAAATAGGTCTTATACTGATCCGATGCTGAAGACTGTTAAACGATATGGAAATAGCTGTCTGAATATTGCAATGTGTGGCAAATTGCTTCATCGTTATAGAAAATACATACGTGCTTAAATTATGCCTCTTCTCTTTTGTGGACTTGTTCTAACTTCTTGTCAAAAGTGAAATGATTTGAGACACTAACGTTTGCAGCAACACTTCTCGCAAAATTGCATCGGCGACAGCTATCAATACTTTCTTTCTGGTATTTCATTTAGGAAAGAACCCATTTTCAAAAACCATCCAAAGATGCATTCAAATCCTTGAAAAGGATTTCTGATCAAGTAGTTCATCCCCATTTAGAAAGTAGGATCGAAGGTTTTGGGCCTCGACACCAGGATACGTCTTCCTGCTTAAAATTATATTGACAACAATGAGAGTTTTTATTTTTGAAAACGGTTTCTAAAAAGCATTCCACAATACTGATCTTAAAATCTGCAACCCACTGAATATTCGTATCTCCATTCTTCGACTATATGTGTCACTGTGGGAGTTCATTTGTACTCTATTAATCAAACCGCGAATGATACGATTTAGAATGCAAAGATTAGATCAAAGTATTGTACTGTTAGGATATTGCAAAGTCTTACCTGAATGTGATATTCGACAGATCCAAATTCATGCAAGTGATGATCAAGCTCCATAGGCTTTCCAGAACTGTCACGAAAAAGAAAAAATGCTGCTCATAAAATTGCGTTTTAAAACTCTGAAATTTTTTGTAGTCTGCCTGTGATTCAATTTGTTGAATTATAAGCTGCAGTAAGATAGGAAAGACAGATGTATTATGTTAGTCGTTCCTAGAGCGCGCATGCAGTAGCATGTTTCCGTTCATGTTTTACCGGCAGCCTAACCAGCAAGTCAAAGGTTTTGTGTTTTTTAGATGTTTAACGGGTTGGAGTGCTAAGGGTCTTGTCCTTGTACCATTTCCCGGAAGAAGAATGTAATCAGAAGTAACGATTCTCACCGGTGCAATTTGAGCAGAATCTCCTTCAGTGCTGGGGATGCCCTCTCAAAGCATGCTATTCCTGGCATCTCCATCTCTCTCTCTCTCTCTCTCTCTCTCTCTCTCTCTCTGGTATGTGGGGGAGTACTAAGGTGAAAGAAATGCATCATCACTGAACTCTCAGTTAAGAAGTGTAAGGCACTTTGAGTGCAATTGAAGTTCTACGATACAATGATGTTTAGCAAACTTTGAAGCAATACCTAGCTACTACCCATAAAT
>BPLS01024257.1:0-18416 GCA_019656275.1 Rhododendron kiyosumense | reverse complement strand
TTGTAACGACCCGTAATTTTGATAATTAAATATATCATTAAAAAACATTATTTGTAATAATAAATCTACTTATTTATAATTACCTAGTAGATATATACTAATTAAATTAATTTAGGCTTAATTATCCAACTTTTAATTATTTAAATTGCTTGCATAATAATCCTATCATCTCGCGCTCTCCTACTCGACCTCTAATGCATCTCACTGACTATATTTTCGTCCAATATTTCGTCCATTCCGAAACCTAATAGGATACAACCTCTTTCAATTCAATTCCAACCGAAACTCCCAAAATTCCTTTATATATGCCCACTAATCCGACCCTAGGGTTCATCACATTATTTATCACGCCCATTCTGTCCAGAAAGGAGAGAAAAACAGGAGAGATCGAAGCTCCAATTCTCGGAGCTCTAGAGAGAGAAAGAAAGAGAGAGAAAAGTGGGTTTGTGTTCTAGAATCGATCGAAACCTAAATTGATCATTCCAGACGCTTCCTACAATCCCTAGCATCACCGAACGTCATCCAATTCGGTCCCGAAGTCCCCCGATCGAAGAACCCGAAACTTCCTTCCCAATTTTCCAAGTTTCCGATAAAAATCAATTCGATCCGATTTGAGGTAGTATAATCTATTCCAACCCTTCCTCTAAGTATAATTATCGTTTTTATACATAACCCATCGTCCCCCATGGTCCCATGCATCGAAAACAGTGAAGAAAACCAAAAAAATCGTTTCTGCAATGAACCTTGCGGCCGCAACCTGCGGGCCGCAAGAACCAGTCAAAAGGTAGCGGTAGAGGCCCCAGCCGCAAGGTTGACTCGGTCAAACCTTGCGTCAGAAACTGTTTTGTTTCGAAATTGTTTTGCGACCTTCTAAACTTGGTTTTTGACCCCCGAACTATTTTTCCTAGACTTTTCACACCCCAAAGATCATAACTTGTTGAGATCATATTTTTTTTTATTTAATTATCTATTTATTAAATTAATTATTCGTTATCGTTCAACGTTTACAAACGAAAATTAGTTCCGACCCTTCAACCAACGTTTTAACACTCCAACTAATTTTTTTTAGACTTCTTAAATGTCAAATACAGTAACTTGTTAAAATAAATATTTATTTTATTTAATTCATTATTTATTATTATTTTTAAGGTAATACCAATCAAAATTACTTTACGACTTCATAAACATTAATATTAATGCCGAATAGTTTTATTTAGACTCCTTACTGTCCAAATATGAAATTATGTCAGTCTCAACATTTATTTTTATTATTAATTATTTATTGTCTATTTACTCTACTTTCGGTCATTTTAATTATCGTTTTCATGTAAATTAATTCTTCAACCCTCCGAACCCAACTTTTGACATTCAACTGATTGTATAAGACCTTTAGGACTCTTATTAGGGTCGTGGGTAATTATTCTAAATATTTTATCTAATTAATGTATTTAATCAACTTATGATTAATCTAATTAATTAGAAATAATTAATAAAGGGCCTAGAAAATATTTTATTAAAATTTTTATAAAAGTTTTACTTCATTATTGACATTGTGGCCATTCGAGAATAAGGGCAACGGCCCATTCATAAAAGGTTGTGTGATTGCACTGCTGGTTATTTGTTTTTATTATTATTTGATTTAATTGTATATTGCATCGATGCCTGATTTGAATGCTAGATTGGACCCTAGAGACATGGGGTGGTATGCGAATAGAATTCACCTAGACGATGTTAGATAATGGATGAATTGGAAAGTTTTATTTTTAGAATGCCTGCAGGCGAGATTTTGAATGTGATGAGTTGGATGTGATGGTTTGAAACTGGCAAAGTAAGCCCAGTGATGATTGATGAATTGATACTGGCGAGAGTCCAGTGGTGAATTGATACTGGCGAGAGTCCAGTGGTGAATTGAAACTGGCAAAGTAAGCCCAGTGATGATTGTGATGTGGTGCATAAGATAGGCGAACCCTAGTTGTGATTCGGGCATGATAAGCTTCCTTTTGTTGTAATGAGAGGGATACACGATAGGTACATAACCGAGGTGCAATCCGCGACAACAAAAGAAAGTGAGCTCATGGGACAGGGCATAGCTAGCGGTTGGGGAGGAAAGACTCCGCGGAGGAGATCTTAGATTTCACGTCAAGATAAGTGGATAGTAATGAACTGGTTTATATGGAATTAACTCTGCTTTACTTTCTCGCATTATTATTATCCTGTTGCTTGCTAACTGTAAAGTAAGAGGGGTAGTTGGGTTGGATTATGCTTCGGGGTGAACTATTTCACTCAGGTACGGATTGCCTGGCTTCCGTGCCAGATTTTGCAGAAAATCAGGAAGAGACACAGAATCCTGAAGGTGAACAATTCTATGGGGAAGAGAACCAAGAGTTGGGAGCCGAGCCAGAATACGCTTGGGATCCTTATCAATCCTAGAAGGCGGCTCTGTTATTTCATTTAGTTTTTATCACAAAGACTATTTTTCAGTATTTCAATAAGGATTTGTAATAGATGAATCGTTAGGGAGAATTATCCGTTTTGGATTTGAATTTAAATTAATAATTTTTTTAGAATTTAATATTTAATACCTCCGATTTTATTTCCGAAAATCGGGGCGTTACAACTTGGTATCAAAGCTTTAGGTTCAAACCCTCGGCCTTGGGTAGATTGGGTAGATCACGATAGACTGAGCATAATACTACAAGATTTAAATGACATTATTTGAAATATACAGAAAACTAACGATAAATATATTTTTCTTGCTTTTATAGATGGACCCCACGTTCGCAAACCAACTTGAGGAGGAATGGAGCAGACTGCAGGACTACCTGGAAAACTCTGTAGGATCCAACTTCACTTTCCGAGACCCTTATGTACCTACCGAGTTCCCAATTATGTATGCTCAGTACCAGCAGCTGATGGCGAATCCGCCAAACCAGAGTGGGGCATACATGGCTCACCATCCAAGCCCATGGAGAAGGGCTAATCTCGAGAGGGAAATTCGTAATATCTTAGAAAGCATTCCAGGCTTTGATATACGGAGCGAACCCTACCACTCACATTATAGAGATATGGATAACCAGCCTCCGATTCCCACTCCAGACCAGAACCCTAACCCTCCCAACATTCAAGAGGAGGATGAGATGGCCCAGTTAACTACAGAAGTAGAAAACCTAAGGGCATTCATGACAACCACCCCAGGTTTCCCAATGGAAGATGATTATTTGGCAGGAATGTTCCCTACCCTCTATCGGATGAGGCAAGCTCATCAAAGGATCGCAACTCTCTTTAACGCCCTCACTCACTCCACTGATGACGAGCACGAGATACGAAGAATGTTGGCCTACATTCTGGGGGTAGACATGGGAATACGAGAGGAAGACCCAGAGGAAGATATAGACCCTGAGGAAGATATAGATCCTGAGGAAGATCAAGATCCTGAGGAACCGCCTGAAGAAGATGAAGATCCTGAAGAACCCCTGGAGGAGGAAGAGGATCCAGAAGAGCCTCCTTTTCAGGATCAGGATGAAGAGATGGAAAATGCTGAACCAGAAGTAGGAGAAGATGAGGGAAATAGCACTGATAGTGAGGACGGATTTTTGGAAGATCTAGAGATGGATGACTATGGCTGGATGTTACCCGTAGATGCGCCAAGGGATATGGATGCTGAGCTGCAGTGGTGGCTAACGAATCAACGGCTCGAAATGCAGGAACCTCCGCCTTCTCCGGCCCCTATACCAATAGAAGAGCCCGACAATGAATGCGAGGTCATAGACGCTGATCCCCCACCTCGTCCTAGTATGGCTCGACCTGCAGGAATCCCATGGGTAGGACACCATTCCAGCTATGATCCAAACACTTGGGTCTACATACAGCTAGAGCCACTATACCCTTGTCCTTTCAAGATCCGATCCCAGTCCGCTTACTTAGGGCCAGTAAGGATCGTAGCCCCATGCTATAATGGATATTACCTCATCGAGGTACCCCGAGGATTCCGAGAGCATTACACCGATCGCATCCATTATTCGCGCGTCACAAGAGCCCGTCCTGAACAAGAACATCGTATTATTCTAGAACATGCTGACTTCACTGATCACGTCACATATGTGGAGATACCCGTCCGTCTCGTACCGTATCCCAACCTAAACCCCAATGGAGGACAGCAGGAACCCCTATGGCGAGTGACTTGGCGTTGCTATGAACTTACAGAAGACACCGTCGAGAAACAAAGTCTTCTAGCGGAACATTTCCCTGTGCTTTTCGATTGACCAATTCGTTTTAGCATCTACTAGTCATTCGCGCGCAACACATTTTATTTATTTATTTATTTTCTTTAGGAAACAATTGTGGTAGAAGGAATTTTTATGACATTTTTTTAGGGATACAACTGTGGTAGTAGGATTTATCTCGATTTTTGGTAGCTGCACATCTAAGTAGTGTGTTTTGGCATGAATGATGTGTTTGATTTATTATGCTAATAAAAGAAAAGTTTCTTATGATGTTTTGTTTTCACGTATCTAATAAATATGCGAATATATTTACTCTTGTAATAAAACCCCCCCCTTACTAAATTATAACATAACGGTATCTAGATGGAGGAGGCAAGAGACGACCAGAATAACGAGCAAAACAATGGAACCCCTCAATTCAATGGCCAAGTTGGGGCTACTGAGCTATTCCAACTCATGCAAGCATTCATTACTGCTGCGACTGCAAATAATCAAAACCCACGTGGAGCCCCACACGGAACTCGAGGGCCAATGACAAGGAGTCAAGCATTGAATGAATTCTGCAAGCGTCGCCCGCCCTATTTTCAAGGAGAACCTAACCCCACAGCTGCGGAAGCTTGGCTGGCAGAGATCAAGAAAATTCTCGAAACCCTAGATATTCAAGAGGCTAGCAATCGAATTGCCCTAGCTACCTATCAGATGCAGAGTGAAGCTCAGCATTGGTGGGACTTGATGAAGAACACTCATGATGTGACAACAATGACTTGGGACCGATTCGAGGAGATTTTCCTTGACAAGTATTTCCCAGCACCTGTCAAACAGGCACTAGCCGCGGAATTCATGAACCTCGAGCAGGGCACAATGACCGTGACCCAGTACGCAGCACGGTTTGAAGAACTGTCTCGCTATGGCGCAAGAATCATACCTACTGATGATGATAAGGCAAGGAAGTTTGAGTGGGGACTCAATGAGACGCGCCGAGCGGTGGTGGCACAGACGCTTTCCACCTACTCACAGGTGGTGCAATGCGCACTTAAGATGGAGAGAGAAACCCTGGATTTTAAGACGAGGCGTGAGCAGAAGAAGGTAATACCAGCAGTTGGAGGACCTATCCGCACCAACCCTAACAACAGGAGTGCCCCAATCTCTCAACCCTACTATCCTCGCCCACAACCATCACAATCCAACCCAGCTTGGAGAAACCTTAACCCAGGGTTCACTCGAAACCCTAACCCTAATCCAAACCAGATCCAAGTACTAAACCGAGGCCCAAACCCCAATCCTGGACCGAACCGTAACCTTTTTCCTCAGAACCAATATCCAGTCCGCCGCTGTTATTTCTGCCATGAAGAAGGACATATCCAGATCAACTGTCCTAAGTTGAATGGAGTTGGAGGCCAGGGGGGACAGCCGTCGCAAAATCAGGTCAGGGCTGCTGGAATTGGGAGTCAGAATCAGAACCAAGCTAGACCGGCTTGGAATGGTAACCAACCAGGAGGACAGAACCAGCCTCGCGGTGGGTGGAACCACCCGCCAGCTCAAAACAGAGGATCGAATGGGCCAACCCAGCCCACTGCTGGAAGGGTGTTCGCACTGCAAGGAACAGAAGAGGAGATGGACCCTGCAGTAATCCAAGGTACCCTCACTCTTTATAGTACATGCGTTCAAGCATTATTTGACTCTGGAGCTTCGCACTCATTTATATCTGCCGCATGTGTATCCGCACTTGAATTGGAAACTGAACCTCTAAAGACAACTATGCATGTGACCTCACCATTAGGGGGTAAGATTCCGATAGTATTAGTCTGTAGAGGGTGCGAACTAGAGGTATCGAACCTACGATTAACATGCGACTTACGAGTAATCGAAATGACGGACTTTGACGTCATACTTGGGATGGACTGGCTGACTGCTCACCGAGCTGTCATAGACTGCCATCGAAAGATGGTGACAGCTTATTCGCCAGATGGAACGTGTTTCAAGTTTAAGGGGGATAGACAAGACCCATCTGCACCCTACGCACACAAAACAAAGTGGCATAGGAAGCTCGCTGGATGGTTAGCGAGTCTCAAGTTGGAAGAAACGGACCGAATGGAGTTGGGCCTTCCTCGCGTCGTCTGCGAGTATGAGGACGTATTTCCAGAGGAATTACCAGGATTGCCACCGCCAAGGGAATTGGATTTCACCATCGAGCTACAACCTGGCACGGCTCCAATTTCGATGGCCCCGTATCGGATGGCTCCAGCAGAACTACGAGAGTTGAAAACGCAGTTACAAGAACTCTTAGAAAAGGGCTTTATCCGACCTAGTACCTCACCTTGGGGAGCTCCAGCACTTTTCGTCAAGAAGAAAGAAGGAACGCTCCGACTTTGTATCGACTACCGCCAGCTCAACAAAGTCACCATCAAGAACCGATACCCCTTGCCGAGAATAGACGACTTGTTCGACCAACTGAGAGGGTCGACTTGTTTCTCGAAGATTGATTTGAGATCTGGGTATCACCAACTGAGAGTTCGAGATTGTGACATACTCAAAACGGCGTTCCGCACACGTTACGGACACTACGAGTTCATAGTCATGCCGTTCGGCCTAACCAATGCTCCTGCTGTTTTCATGTGCCTAATGAACCAAATTTTCACGCCGTACTTGGACAAATTTGTGGTAGTGTTCATCGATGACATCCTTGTGTACTCTCCAACGGAGAAAGAACACGAAGACCATTTGAGAATTGTCCTCCAAGTACTTCGAGACAACCATTTATATGCGAAGGCCAGCAAGTGTGAATTCTGGATGAAAGAAGTCAAATTCCTAGGACACGTGGTGTCAGAGAAAGGAATCTCAGTTGACGACAGCAAGGTAGAAGCAGTCATGGACTGGAAAAGACCTTCTACGGTGTTCGAGATTAGAAGTTTCTTGGGATTAGCTGGTTACTACAGAAGATTCATTCAGGACTTCTCCATCTTGGGAAAGCCATTAACACGACTGACCCAAAAGGGAGTTAAGTTTGAATGGAACGAAGCATGTGAGAGATCCTTTCAAGAACTTAAGAAGAGGTTGACTAGCGCTCCTATACTGGTCATACCCGAACGAGACGCGGAGTATACTGTGTACTGCGACGCATCCAAAGATGGATTAGGAGCGGTACTCATGCAAAATGGGAAAGTCGTTGCTTACGGATCCAGGCAGTTAAGGCCGCATGAAAGAAATTATCCAACTCACGACTTGGAACTAGCAGCTGTGGTATTCGCCTTAAAGTCTTGGCGACACTACCTGTACGGAGAGCAGTTTGAAGTGTTCACCGACCATAAAAGTTTGAAATACTTGTTTACTCAGAAAGAGCTAAACATGAGACAAAGAAGATGGGTGGAATACTTAGAGGACTTCAATTTCACGATGTCCTATCATCCTGGAAAAGCAAATGTAGTTGCTGATGCGCTGAGCCGCAAGAACCGAGGACACGTGGCTAGTTTAGCTATGAGAGAATGGAAGATGATGGAAGACCTTAACGGGTTCAAGCTGCAACCAACCGCCGAAGGCACCAGCGCTTGTCTCTTCGCCATGGTCGCCACACCAGCCTTACACCGAGAAATCCTCTTAGCCCAAACCTTCGAACAAGAATGTGATTTTATCAGATACCAACTCTCAATTGGAAAAGCAGCAGTTGGGTGGGAAATCCATGCTGACAAGAGCCTTCATTTCCAAGGAAGAATTTTTGTACCTAATATCGGTACTCTTCGGGAAGCAGTACTTAAGGAATTCCACCATTCCAATTTCGCCGTCCACCCAGGAAGCACCAAGATGTACCAAGACCTCCGCCGACAGTACTGGTGGGCTGGAATCAAGAGGGATGTGGCCAAGTACGTCTCATCATGCCTCACTTGCCAACAAGTAAAAGCAGAACATCAGAAGCCCGGTGGAACCCTGCAACCCTTGCCTATACCTGGATGGAAGTGGGAACATATCGCCATGGACTTTGTGACAGGACTTCCTAGGTCTCTACAATCAAACACCGCCATTTGGGTGATAGTCGATCGTTTAACCAAATCTGCCCACTTTTTACCCATGAAAATGACGGACTCAATGGACTCTCTCAGCAGACTCTACATTCGAGAAATCGTACGACTACACGGTGTACCAATATCCATTGTGAGTGATCGAGATTCACGATTTACATCGACCTTTTGGGATAGTCTGCAAAAAGCATTGGGAACTGACCTTCGTCTCAGCACCGCATTTCACCCACAGACAGACGGACAATCCGAGAGAACAATCCAGATTTTAGAAGATATGCTCCGTGCCTGTATTTTGGACTTTAAGGGAAGTTGGGAACGACACCTACCCCTAGTCGAGTTTGCTTATAACAATAGTTATCAATCCAGCATAGACATGGCACCATACGAAGCTCTGTATGGGCGTCCTTGTCGATCGCCAGTTTGTTGGACTGAAGTGGGAGAAACAAGCTTACTGGGACCAGAGTTAGTCCGAGAGACAACAGAGAAGATTCAAACCATTCGCCAACGACTCCTGACCGCACAGAGTCGACAGAAGAGCTACGCCGACAAAAGGACCAGACCCTTGACCTTTCAGGTTGGAGAACACGTGTTCTTAAAGATTAGACCACGAAAAGGAATTATCCGATTTGGAAAGAAAGGGAAGCTGTCACCACGATATATTGGCCCTTTTGAGATCCTCGAGAGAATTGGAGAAGTGGCATACCGCCTAGCACTACCGCCACAACTGGACCGAGTTCACAACGTGTTCCACGTGTCAATGCTCCGAAAGTACATGGCACATCCTTCCCACATCATCAATTGGGAAAACATCGAACTCAACGAGGACGTCACTCTCGAGGAACAACCAGTGGAGATCCAGGACTATAGCGAGAAGTGCACTCGAGGCAAAACCATTCAACTCGTCCGAATCCTTTGGCGACATCGAGGAATTGAGGAATCAACTTGGGAGCGAGCAGATACGATGCGCACGAACTATCCGAATCTGTTTCCTCCTGAAGGTACACTTTAATTTCGAGGACGAAATTTTGTTAAGGGGGATAGGTTGTAACGACCCGTAATTTTGATAATTAAATATATCATTAAAAAACATTATTTGTAATAATAAATCTACTTATTTATAATTACCTAGTAGATATATACTAATTAAATTAATTTAGGCTTAATTATCCAACTTTTAATTATTTAAATTGCTTGCATAATAATCCTATCATCTCGCGCTCTCCTACTCGACCTCTAATGCATCTCACTGACTATATTTTCGTCCAATATTTCGTCCATTCCGAAACCTAATAGGATACAACCTCTTTCAATTCAATTCCAACCGAAACTCCCAAAATTCCTTTATATATGCCCACTAATCCGACCCTAGGGTTCATCACATTATTTATCACGCCCATTCTGTCCAGAAAGGAGAGAAAAACAGGAGAGATCGAAGCTCCAATTCTCGGAGCTCTAGAGAGAGAAAGAAAGAGAGAGAAAAGTGGGTTTGTGTTCTAGAATCGATCGAAACCTAAATTGATCATTCCAGACGCTTCCTACAATCCCTAGCATCACCGAACGTCATCCAATTCGGTCCCGAAGTCCCCCGATCGAAGAACCCGAAACTTCCTTCCCAATTTTCCAAGTTTCCGATAAAAATCAATTCGATCCGATTTGAGGTAGTATAATCTATTCCAACCCTTCCTCTAAGTATAATTATCGTTTTTATACATAACTCATCGTCCCCCATGGTCCCATGCATCGAAAACAGTGAAGAAAACCAAAAAAATCGTTTCTGCAATGAACCTTGCGGCCGCAACCTGCGGGCCGCAAGAACCAGTCAAAAGGTAGCGGTAGAGGCCCCAGCCGCAAGGTTGACTCGGTCAAACCTTGCGGCAGAAACTGTTTTGTTTCGAAATTGTTTTGCGACCTTCTAAACTTGGTTTTTGACCCCCGAACTATTTTTCCTAGACTTTTCACACCCCAAAGATCATAACTTGTTGAGATCACATTTTTTTTATTTAATTATCTATTTATTAAATTAATTATTCGTTATCGTTCAACGTTTACAAACGAAAATTAGTTCCGACCCTTCAACCAACGTTTTAACACTCCAACTAATTTTTTTTAGACTTCTTAAATGTCAAATACAGTAACTTGTTAAAATAAATATTTATTTTATTTAATTCATTATTTATTATTATTTTTAAGGTAATACCAATCAAAATTACTTTACGACTTCATAAACATTAATATTAATGCCGAATAGTTTTATTTAGACTCCTTACTGTCCAAATATGAAATTATGTCAGTCTCAACATTTATTTTTATTATTAATTATTTATTGTCTATTTACTCTACTTTCGGTCATTTTAATTATCGTTTTCATGTAAATTAATTCTTCAACCCTCCGAACCCAACTTTTGACATTCAACTGATTGTATAAGACCTTTAGGACTCTTATTAGGGTCGTGGGTAATTATTCTAAATATTTTATCTAATTAATGTATTTAATCAACTTATGATTAATCTAATTAATTAGAAATAATTAATAAAGGGCCTAGAAAATATTTTATTAAAATTTTTATAAAAGTTTTACTTCATTATTGACATTGTGGCCATTCGAGAATAAGGGCAACGGCCCATTCATAAAAGGTTGTGTGATTGCACTGCTGGTTATTTGTTTTTATTATTATTTGATTTAATTGTATATTGTATCGATGCCTGATTTGAATGCTAGATTGGACCCTAGAGACATGGGGTGGTATGCGAATAGAATTCACCTAGACGATGTTAGATAATGGATGAATTGGAAAGTTTTATTTTTAGAATGCCTGCAGGCGAGATTTTGAATGTGATGAGTTGGATGTGATGGTTTGAAACTGGCAAAGTAAGCCCAGTGATGATTGATGAATTGATACTGGCGAGAGTCCAGTGGTGAATTGATACTGGCGAGAGTCCAGTGGTGAATTGAAACTGGCAAAGTAAGCCCAGTGATGATTGTGATGTGGTGCATAAGATAGGCGAACCCTAGTTGTGATTCGGGCATGATAAGCTTCCTTTTGTTGTAATGAGAGGGATACACGATAGGTACATAACCGAGGTGCAATCCGCGACAACAAAAGAAAGTGAGCTCATGGGACAGGGCATAGCTAGCGGTTGGGGAGGAAAGACTCCGCGGAGGAGATCTTAGATTTCACGTCAAGATAAGTGGATAGTAATGAACTGGTTTATATGGAATTAACTCTGCTTTACTTTCTCGCATTATTATTATCCTGTTGCTTGCTAACTGTAAAGTAAGAGGGGTAGTTGGGTTGGATTATGCTTCGGGGTGAACTATTTCACCCAGGTACGGATTGCCTGGCTTCCGTGCCAGATTTTGCAGAAAATCAGGAAGAGACACAGAATCCTGAAGGTGAACAATTCTATGGGGAAGAGAACCAAGAGTTGGGAGCCGAGCCAGAATACGCTTGGGATCCTTATCAATCCTAGAAGGCGGCTCTGTTATTTCATTTAGTTTTTATCACAAAGACTATTTTTCAGTATTTCAATAAGGATTTGTAATAGATGAATCGTTAGGGAGAATTATCCGTTTTGGATTTGAATTTAAATTAATAATTTTTTTAGAATTTAATATTTAATACCTCCGATTTTATTTCCGAAAATCGGGGCGTTACAGACCGCGTGCTCACGCCCGGAAGATTTAGCGTCCAAGACTACGTTTCAAGAAAAATACAATTTAACGGAGGCAAACCAACTTGTTAGGCGAATTTATCGAAAACATAGGAGGCCACGACCCCTCGGCGAGCCGTTTGCCAAGACCGCTTGGCAAACGCCTTACCGAGTAGTTAACACCCCTTGCTTAGACCAAAAATGCAAGTTAAGCTTTATTCCGTAAATCATGAGTTAAAGCCCGAAGATTCGAGAACCAAGTAACTACCTAAGTCCTTGGGAAAGATTATCCCGAGACTTGGCCAAACGACTACTCACGCATACTTAAAGCATAAATGAAAGCATAAAAATGAGACATGAATTTTAACCGATGAAAACGAAAATAAACTTGGTTTTATAAAGGATCTAGCCCACGGCTACAACATTAATAAACGAGAAATTAACGTAACGTAAATACCTTAAGGTGTTCTTGAGAGATTACAACTTGAAAAGCTTAGAAAGCTATGGAGGAGTCTTAGATCTAAAAAGACTTAAAGTGAATTGTATCTAGGTAATTAAGATAGAGAGAGAGGGAGGATATTTATACCAACCAGCCCTTCTATCACAATAAATATCCCAAAAAGTGGAAATTACTACTTAAGGAAAGTTAAAATCTGTCAACAAGTAAGTCGGTGGCCTTCCCGTATCGATACTCCGATAAGCGTATCGATACCGAGCTGCTTTGGCTTTATCCAAAATTCCCCGTAAACAAACCGTATCGATACTCTGAGATCCGTATCGATACGGGTAAGAAACGTATCGATACGCTGAAGCCTGAAAACTCTCTGTTTTAATGAAGTATCGATACTCTGAGATCCGTATCGATACGGTTCAGTTTCGAAGCACTTCAATCACTCAGCTTCCCATATTGACACCCGACGACCTATGGCACGCCCTGGCGACTGCATAATTCAAGGCCTGCTCGCTCGGGTACCCTCAAGGGTTAATCACAAAATCAAAACAAACCCTTTTATTCGCGAATTACCTGAAAAGCTTAACAGAACACCTTACGCGCAAAATTACAATAAAAAGATAAAACAACAGAAAGTAAATAACCTAAACCGGGACTAAACGACCCAAGAGTCAGCACAAATGGGTGCTTATCACTCGTCTCGATCTTCTTCTTCCTCATCAAAATCTTCATACCCTTCTGCTGCCTCCACACGAGAGAGAGAGAGAGAGAGAGAGAGAGAGAGAGAGAGAGAGAGAGAGAAATAATAAAATAAAGGATTGCTGGTGAATAGTAGCTCAGTTGAAGTACCGAGCCATTGAAGCAAAGGTATTTTGCTTGTGTGTTTGACTAAGCTGGTGTAGACAGTTTCTATGGGTTTTCCTCTTTATTTTACCTAATATATTGGATATACAGAGACTTGTGTACATGCTCTAAGAGCAACTTTATCAGTGGATGTAAAATAGCTAAAAAGCTATTTTACCTAAGCAAATCTTCCAAATAAGCCTTACACCAGAGTAGGCAAAGGCTGAGACAAAACCCATTTATAAACAGTGTTTAGGTAAATATACCTAAGCACTATTCACCATTTATACATTATTTTATTAATTGTTCTCTCTCTCTCCACCCCTCTCTCTCCCCAGAAAAGGAAAAAAATATAAAAGTAATAATATTTTAATAGAGAATAGGTTAAATAGATAGTATTGGTGTAGTGTTGAGAGAGATGTGAGTAGGTAAAATGAAAAAAATGCACTGTTTACTAGCAATTTTACTAAACTGTTGGTAAACTTGCTCTAAAAAGGAAAAAAAGGCTGCTGCCGTGGGATTTACATACGGGGCTGCCGAGGACTGGTTTTTTCTGCGAACAAAAAAACGAAGAAAGGGGCTGCCGACTGCCGTGATATCTTCTTGGAATCACGCGGAACAGCCGCGATCAATAGAGGGGCTGCGAGGTTTAGCTTTTTGTTTCGAATATTGCTTATTTTTGTTTCGAGTTTTTCCTTCAAGTTTTGAAGCTTCGTTTAATTATTCGCACTCCGGTAATTCGTTTTAATTTCTGTTCTTTATAAAAGTTGTTCGTTTGTTCTTATTTAACTTAGATCTTTTGTTTATTTTCCATCCCGTATTTAGAATCATGTTTCAGATTAGGGTTTCTTTTGCTTTTTGTTTAATAATGTGTGAGTAGTCATTAGGTAGGGTCGCGGGGTGATCAGTACACCGTGACCAGTTCGGGCACTGCTTTTAATTTCAAATAATGGAAAAATAATTTTAGATTGGAAAAATATTTTCCGCAGACGAATCCGGGCATCGTCGGAGCCCATGTGAACGGGGGAATGGGGGTCCAAAACTCATTTTTTGCTGCGCATGGATATACGGCGACCATAGGGTCTCGCATCTTGCGGGGTAACTTTTTCAATCTAAAATTAAACATTTTTAAGAACTCCAAACAGAGCAGGTTAATCCAGACTGGTTACGAGAACTATGAACCCTACGACCATACCTCTTTTAATTATTTGAAAAGTTCAATCAATTCTAGGTTTTAATTAATCTCTCTCAATCAAAACGACAAGGGGTGGCCACCTAAGAGCCAGTTTAAATAAGTAACAACCCGAATTTTTAGTCAGCACACATCACCGTCTTTGTGGATTCGACTCCTGTCTTACCAGGTATTGTGCTACGTCGGTCTCAGCCCTACGCTTGGGGCAACCCATTAATTTAGGTCTAGGAATCGGTCAAGCAATTTCGGTCTAGCAAGATTCTGTGCGGAGCTCCCAACTCCTAGTGCAAGTAGTTCAACTGCAATGTGGGGAACCATTGGATATGCTGCTCTAGGTTAGAACATGCTGTTTATCTGTTTTCTACTTTAAATCTTCCTCTTCCAATTTCAAAATCACTGAATTTCAGCACATTCAATAGATTTAGACACCAAATCGAATGCGCTTAATGGTGATCTATAAATGGGTGACATTTATGATGCGTGATTTGTTTTGGTTTATCTTTGAACAGAACATAGTCAATTCTTTTCCGTGACTAAAACAAGAGGGGTTACACACCTAATCTAATAATTGAATGACGATGCTAAAAATAAGTAGTTGATTGATAAGTTTGGCATAGAAAATAATGTCACATAGTTAAGAGAAAAGGCGGAGCACCCCTTTACATGTTAGTGTAAATGGCCCAGTTACATGTGACAAGACGCACATGATGTAATGTAAGCAAGTTTTTTCTTTCATTTCGTATCATTTTTGCTTTTTCGTAAAAAAAAAAAGAATAAGAAAAATCCTTCGGTTTTAAGTTTGCATTTTACTAATGGCAGAGTATGGTCTCGGAAGTGAGATGTCAGCTAGTGGAGATGTTTATAGTTATGGGATCTTATTGTTGGAGATGGTAACAAGGAAGAGACCTACGGACAAAATATTTGGGGCAGACTTTAATCTTCATAACTTTGCAAAGATAGCCTTCCCCCAACGTGATGGAGATTGCAGACCCCATGCTTTTAACTGAGGAGAAACATGGCAAACAAATAATGGAATATCTGATCCCCATCGTAAAGATAGGACCGGCATGCTCCGCAGAATCCCCTAAAGACCGAATGAGTATAAATATTGCACTCCAGGAGCTTCATTGGGTCAAGAACAATAGTTTGAAGGTAAGCAAACGAAGATCTTAGTTAACAATTTGTTAATTTGCCCTTCTATGGTATTGAACCTTCTCCTTTTATCTGAGTGTCGCTTAAATCCTCTATGGTTTTACCTTGCTACCTAGGTCGACAGGGATTGCTAGACAACGTTGGAAGCAAGCAGGCATTCAATCACCTTGGCAATGCCCACCATGCCCCTGCAGTATCTACGTATGCGGCAAGAATCAATTTGTTTGATGGTGATTTGTATGGCAAATAATGTTTTCATCTTCAACTGCAAGAATCATATGTTGGGACCACATCACCAATATTTCAATTCATAAGTTTCTAAGTATGTCTACGACTTCTCTCAGCCTTGTTTAAGCTGAGCAAATAGTTTGCTGTGCCGGGAGGCTTGAAGCTTTCTTTATAGAAATGAGTAATGCTATATAGATTAGGGATGTATATAGCCTTACCTCCGCTAGCAGAGAGGCTATTTTCGCAACTGGAACCCGTGATTACTATGTCATATTGGAGCACCCTTACCGCAAGCACTGGGTCATAAGCTCGTGCCTATGAAGATGCAGTTATATAAATCAAACAATGACACGCTATTCTGGTGGTTTTGCATGCACGAAAACAGACAACAGTCTAACAATGTCGCTCTTTGGCATGCATTTTCATGACAAAACCTCAATTAAATCGTACAAGACTCACAGGTAAAGGGAAAAGATGAACAACTCTGTTGATCACCATAATCAACTCTGAAAAGCAGTCTTTCAAAAGCTTCATAACATTCAAGAAGATTGAAACCATGCGGGTTACCTCTTGTAATTTGCTTCCCAGGAAGCAAGGAAATAATTTTGGCTCCTTTGAAAGCGGAAATTCATGAAGTGCAAAGATAAAACAATTAGAGGCTCAAGTATGGAAAGAACAAACTACAGCTAAAAACTTTCTGTACGAGACATTCGCTAGAAAACAGTTCAAGAGATGAAATTGGAAAATAGTACACACACAGAACAAACAGAAAAGAGAACGTAGAACTAGTCATGGTGGCTCAATAATTTGCATACAAAATCAACAGGGGCATCGTTAGGAAATATTCAAGGCCGATTACGAAATATCAGGGGTTCATATCAAGTAAGCTCTTCTGCACAACGTTGGTACATGGAAATCAAAATTCCAACCGGTCATATATTTTTGCAAATACGATTTTACACTTGAACTGTACATTTGACAAAATAGAACACGATTCTCTTGGATGTGTAATCGATGGAAGTCCAAGCAATCTAATTCTTAATATAATTTTTTGCGTACAACTTGTACAAAATAAGGACCTACAAAATTGAGTGTACGTCGAGGGATTTTGAGAGATATATAGTGTAATTTCGATCGGGAGAAATTTTTTAGTGCTGGGTGGGTGTATCCCACGTGTTGTCCTCTCGGCACTCCCAAGCCGTCCGATGCGCTTTTGAACGGCTCAGATTAAAATCTTCTCTCTCCTCTCACCCCTCCTCTTTCTCTCTCCTTTTTCTCTCTCTAAATCCGATCCGTCCAAAATTGCATCGGACGGCTCAATGTGCCAAGCAGGCACCACGTGATACCCACCCGGCACTGAAAAATTCCTCATCTATCGATCATCTTTTATATATGTCATGGCTGGACAAGTTAGAGACCCAGTCTTTTGTCCCCCGAAACTCTCTGTAACATGACACATCTTCAGCCAAGAGATTGTACTTTGAAATACATCGTTTGCTTTGAGATTTCGATCATATCACATAAGCGCAAGTATTCATGTGTTACTATGACATTTCGTTTTTTATAACTCAGGAGGTTCAGGCTAACTTACTCTCACCTCAAATGAAAGACCAATTCTATCGGTGACTGGCATGGGCCATATAAAACTGGGAGGGTGACATCGTTTCTTTGGGCTAATGGAACTTATGACGAAGTAAATTTTCGAATTTAAAATTACATTTCAATTTTACTAGTATATAAGGTCACTAACACTGAGTTATTGATGTCTGATCAACATGATTTTTTTATGGAGATGCTTTTTATTCTTTGAATTCTTTAATACATAATGAATGACTAGGATTAAATTTTGGCTAGATTGAAGAGGTGTACATGTAAGACACACCACCATGAAAATGGACGGAATTGAATGTATCTGCACATTTTCACAAGTATGAATTGAACCTGGGGGACTGTATCTGCTCATAGCTCAAATCATAGGAGCTATAAATGGACTTTGCCTGCATTCCTGATTTTTTTATTCATGTCATCAAAACTGAGCCTAACATCCTGGTTCCACTAGTGATCAGATTTGTGGAAATTCTTGGTATATTTTAACCAAAGCATTTTCGACGGACAAATTGTTATGTGTGAAAAATCCAAACCCTTTTTGACTGACTTGTGGAAATTTATTACATTTGGAAACTCCAAAGCGTTTTTTTTTTTTTGCCAACCAATAAGAGGGAAGGTAACATTTACCTTCTTTTGTTCACCATTTTTAAAAGAGGGTGAACATTACCTTCCCTCTTATTAGTTGAAATAATTTAGATCCTACAGCAAAGTAATGTCATGCTTACCATGCAATACACTTTTTGATAAACATGACATCACTTTGTGGTGGGATCCATATCATTTTTTTTGAAAAGAGATCCACATCATTTCAACCAATAAGAAGAAAGATAGTGTTCATTCTCTCGAGGGGTGAAGAAAACTCAACTCGATTTAACTTTGCGCACCTACCCCAGTTACAAATTTACTACTAGTAATATGTATGCATGCCTGCCACTATATATTTCAGTCAACTTCAAAGCGTACTAATATAATTAATAAAGACTGACTAAGCAAAAAATTAATTAATAGAGACTTGCACGTTGAACCGATGAGACGGGTAGAATGAAGTTAGCAAA
>BPLS01024256.1:0-13439 GCA_019656275.1 Rhododendron kiyosumense | reverse complement strand
GTACAGACCCGGAAAATTTCACAAAAGTATCAACGTTACGAATACTTATCTTTGTAAATTTTTCCGGGTCTGTACCATTTGAAAGTATTGATCAAACCCTCTAAGCATTGGATGTGAAGTTGAAGTTGGCACAAGTTGTCTCCCTGGACAGAAGAGATGAGCTGAATCCAAGCCTTGATGCACCAAGATCAAACTGCAGCAAATTGTCCTCCAGCTGATACCCGCCGATCACAATCGAAGTCCTCGGGTACACACCTCCATCCACAAACGCCAAGCACAGAACCTCGTCACTGACCTGCACCATCGAATTCGCCCCGAAAATCCTCCAATACACGGTCTCGTTTTGCAACACCAGATCGATTTCCGGCACACCGGGTCCCACCCGGGTGCTGCTAATGTTGGTCGAGTTAAAGCACAACCCGAAAGGCGCCACCGCACCCACAGTGGGTATCCCGGAGAGCTGGCTCTTGAAAAACTTTGTCACGGCATTGTAAATCGAAGTTTGTAAAACCGTGTAGGGAGTCACGGTGCAGATTTTCGTTCCGCCGTTCCCTTCTCGATCGATGGCTAACAAGGACGCGTCGATGTCGGGTACCGTATTTAGGTTGATTTTGATCGATGTGACTCCGATGAAGTAGCTGGAGGAGGGTTCGGGTTTCGAGTAGGCGGCCGTGGTGCTGGTAGGGTTGAGGAGGAGAGGGGTGTAAATTAGGCTAGTGGAAGCGTCCGTATTTTGAAGGAAATGGTAGGGTCCGGGGCCAAAGAATACAACCCCGCTTGCACGGGTTGAACCCGTAAGACAAATGGCGAACGTTTTGTCGAAGCTGAAATGAGAAGAGAATTGGGAAGGGAGTGAGATTTTGGTCCTTCCTAGTCCTGCCATGCCCTTTACACCACTTGGAAGACCTGTGTTGTGATATTTGGAGTGAATAACTAGTATGAATTATAACTAAACCAAATCAAATCAAATCGAGTCCTAAATTTCAATCAACAACTAGTATCGATTGATAGATATATAAGTTAAATGAAATGCATGTATGAATCAAGAAATATATATATATGATCAATGAAGATTTATATATATTGAGGAAAACAATTAAAGGTAGGCTTATGAGCGAACGATAAATATTTGTCATTTCTTCTTTTATGACTCATGTCTAATCAAGGGTTTTTTTTTTTTTAATCATTGAATGTCTAAGCAAGTTTATATGCGAGTGAACCAAAAATATTGTCATCAAACTCTTAAATGGTACTAATGGTCTAGAGACAAAATAATGAATGAGAAATACAAGAATCAAATGCAAATGTTGTCCTAATTAATCTCGTATTCATAGGATGATAGATAACACTTCCCGAAAGGAAAATTTCTTACTGTATTTCTTTTGACTTTAATTGAAGGACTTATTTAAAGAATCCACCTTAAAAAGTTCAATATTTATACTTATCTAAGATGTTGAATTTTAAAAGAGAGAATAAATAAACTTGTACGTTCGTGCAGAGTATTTTATGGTCTTTCGCACTCTTCACGTTCTACTGTAATTTCTGTAGGACAGAGCGCCCAACAGGCTACAGGATCTCTGGGGCTATTGTGATTATAATCTTTCCTACCCTTCTCCACTTCACATTCCAATTCATTAATGAAAAATGCCTCTTCACGTTCCAATTTATTTATTCTCAAAAAAAAAAAAAAAGGTCTTTCTTTAAAATAACAAGGATATTTTTTCTTATAATGAAGAAACTTTCATTCATCACAAAAGATTAAAAAGAAAAAATGAAACCGAAAGATTGATGGGACCTTATAAATCTATACCTTTCAAGAGGAACGAGGGGCCACAAACAAAGAGGAAATGAGGAACAGAAACAACCCTGCCGGGGTTCGTCCCGTCCGTGGACTGAATCAAAACGACGTCAGAGCCAAGCTCGCCGCATGTGGCGGCGCTAATGACGGTGTTTTCGGGGAATAGCTCACACCCATTTTTGCTACACCGTGCACGGCGGTCGGTGGTGGCCGAGGAGTATCCTTTTTCGCAGTCTACCCATAAGAACTGGCCACCAAGGTCGAGAGTTAAGTTTTCCGAGACTTGAGGAGTCCTCTGGTTGAGTTGGGTAGTGTATTGGAGGGTAGAAGGGTCTTTTTGAACAGGGAGGAGGAGGGCATGGGGGTGGAAAGAGTTTTTACTTTTAGCTTGGGAGGGTGAGAGAAACAGGAGAGAGAAGAAGACGAGAGAGAAGAAATGGAAGGAAGAAGCCATGTGAGGGATGAGTGTTTGATGAATGACTAAGAGAGTTGATAATTTGAAAGCCCATTGGCCCATTATATAGGAGAAATTTTTCATTGCCAGGTGTTACCACATCACCCGGCTGAAGTGGCATCCGAGCGGACACATTTGAGCCGCTCAAAAATGTATTAAACGATCCAAATTGAAACATTTTCTTATCTCTCACCCACCCACACACTCTCTTTCCTCTTTCTCTCTTTTTTTTCTTTTTCCAAATTTGAGCCATCCAAAACTAAAATGAACAACCCAACTACACACTCTAAACAGACACTACGTGATACCCGCTCAACACTAAAAAATTTCTCATTATATAGCTGTCTTCAAAATGGTAGAAAACACTTGGCAGCGTCCCCAGATCCATGGGGGGCATTTTTAGAGGGACAACTCAGCAAACCAAAGAACTGAGGGAAGCTTCATTTGAGGTCTGACTTTGAATTTGGTGTGTTGTTTTTGTTCTATTATTATATACTACTAGTATGCTTAATTTCAAAATAAACAATTATTTGGTTGAAGAAGTCGAAAGATCGTGCTTAGATTAGAACTCCATTCCATTAAATTTTTTTAGTTTTTTTTTTTTTAAATTAAGAGAGAGTACACTTGTCACCACGTACCAAATGTCAAATATTTTCTCAGGGCTTAACCCATTGAATCCAACACCGTACTTAAGTCACCACGGGATGGCATCTAGGACCTTTTACCTAAGTCGATCCTGAATAGGGTCACAAGGTATTTCACAAGTTTTTTCCTTATCCGTTGAGCACTAGAGTCACAGGGGTATTTCACAAGTCTTTTCCCTGGCGGCCAAAATCACCACAATATTTCACGGGTCTTTCCGTTGGACTTTCACAAATATAAACATAATCCATGGTCCCAAACACATAAGAACAACGGCAAACCGGAGTCATCTGACCGGCCAGAATTATTCCCCGTGTCATTGCATAGTTCACGCCCCAAATCCGGGAGCATGACCGGCCGTGTATGATGAAGCAATCATGAGACACAAAGTCTAATTAAAAATATTTTTAACAACTTGAAACAAATAAAGAAAAACTAAATATTTTATTACAATAAATGTGCGACACGAAACCAATATTTTTCTTATAGTCCTGCTAACAAGCGCCTTGGGGCATAAGTTTAGTGCATTAGTTTAGTAACAATAAATTATGTGTTTACATTTAATATTCTCCGTATTAATTGTCTTCTCATTAGTGATTGTTAGTTTCAATTAAGATAAACCGGTGAATTTAATACGGAGTACAACATTGGAAAAGTTTTGACAATGTCCACATTAACCTTATATAGTTATATTATGCCCTTCATATTTGTTCTTAAAAAAATAGGTGGTGCCTTATATCATATTATGGTGAAAAATAGAAGTAATCACAGTTCAAAAGGCAAATGATTCTTCCTAATTTTGAGTAGTATTTTTTGTTGTTATTTACTTTTTGTGATTTTTTGTTTTATTGTTTGTTTCGCTTTTCATTGTAATTTTTGGGATTAATAATCATTTGTCTTGACGAGATGAATTATAAAAATATAAAATGTGGATCAAAGTAGAAAAAATTTCAAATGATACAACACTGAAAATACCGGTTATTTCAATTTTTTTAATCTTTAGAGTATATATTTTTTATATCGGTCGTAATTTTTATCTTTTAAACTCCTTGTCGGGATAAATGATTAAAACAATAAAAAATAAGGTGAATATAAAAACTTGTGTTATTAAAAGTCTGAAAACTTAATCAATGATTGTGGTAATAATATTCTCGAATGATAGAAGAAATTCCTAATATGAACTCTTTGAAGTGTTGAATCAAAAATTCAAAAGCTGAATATGTATGGTCATTTGAAATTAGAGTTCACTTTAGGAGGGTAAATAGGACATACTTTACACTTATTAGAATAACGTTGAATATAAGTAGTTGGATAGCTCCACATTTAATAACTCAATTAATTATATGACTATTCCAATGATTTTACAACAACTTTTTAACTCATTTAATGCAATTTAGAAGTGCCCCAGCCAACCATTAGCATTTACCTTTTTCTTAAGCAAATGACACGATATCTAATCTCCAAATTCCACAAGTGCTACACACATAATGATTGTGTAAAACACAATACATAACCAATTTCTAGCCATCAATTGCTGTAATGAATGGTCAGGATTCGCTTAAACACTTCTCTATAAAAGTTAAACTTATCCTTAGAAAAGAGTATTTTTAAAATCTAGACCGTCCAAATACTTTTGAATAGTCAAAATTACACACACAATCAACACAACGGTTGTGCAAGTAGCATTTTTGCAACCAACTGCGCATAAGAATTGGATTCCCTCCCCTCGATGCCCAGCTGTAACTCAGTGCCAATATTATATAAGGGGATCGAGGATCAAGGTCAAGCAACCACAAATACCTGACCCATTCAATTCTATGTTGGAGTGCACAATATTGAACTAGGTGAGAGATTATTCAGTGTCCAGGGGATCCGAGAACGCTAACAACCGGTCCCTATCAAGTACCCTATCGAGTGGGTGCAGGACGTATCTAAATCATCAAAAAATATTTTCAGTGGTCTAGATTAAAAACAAACTCTTTCAGGACTATTCTGGAATAGTCCTGAAAGAGTTTGTTTTTAATCTGGACTATTGATTGTCAACATGGACGGTCCGAATACGCTCGGCGGCTTCCCCGGATATGAAATTAGGAAGCGGGGGGCTACTGTCCCCTTGGAGACAGCAGCGTGCTACTAGGCCCACTTTTTGGGCCCACTCCGGTCTCGCTCCAATGATCGGAATCGTTCACTTTGTAGAGCTCGTCAAGTAGAACAACTATGAAAAAAATCAGCTTAATTAGATATCATTAAGTGCCTGATCGGAGCCCATATAACTCTCGGTTCATGGGTTATAGTGGACTTGATTCAGTGTTTTGGATCCATTCTTTTCAAGATAAAAAGGTTCCGATTAAGTACGTAATGATATCTAATTAAGCTGATTTTTTACATAATTTTTCTACTTGACGAGCTCTATAAAATGAACGATTTCGATTATCGAAGCGAGACCAGGGTGAGCTCAAAAAATAGGCCCAGCAGCACGCTGCTGTCCCAGGGACAGCAGCCCCCCAGCTTCCATGAAATTAGGGGTGGGTGTCGGAAGGTGCACCTCTAGAATTTTATAAAATTTAAATTATCCTCTATTGCGCTTGCCCAAGTTTATAAATTTTCATTAGTTCCCTAAACTCGTCTTTCAAAATCTAATATTATTTAAACTCCCCTTATCCTAGGATAGTATCTATTAGGATTTCTCGATTTAAAAAGTCTAATTAGATCGATGTAGTTTACTCCCCTCGAAATTCAAATAATTTATACTTGCTCTTTGAAAATTTTCCTGATAATTTTCATCTTAACGTGGTTTCCCTCGATCAAAAATCGTGGCTCTTGCAAGAGAGCCCCTAACTAAAGTTCCTCTCTTTCAAATTGCCAAATTTCCTCTCCAATCAATCATCTATTTTTCCCCTTGTTTTGGGTTTGAAGTTTTAACCAATAGGAGCTCATGAACCAAAATAAAATGATAATTGATTTTTTGATAATTCATGTAACTGGTCAGTTTATGCTCACTTCGACTAATTTTGAGAACTCAATCCTCCCGTCCACTTGCGTAAAGCTTGATTAAAACCAAAATAAAGCTGCGTATAAGATGATAGTACTTATCTTTTTGAATTGGCAAAGAAAAAATATATATATACTCCCTCCATCCCATATTGTTTAGACTTTTTCAATATTTGTGTCAGTTTTCAATCACTTATATCTTTTAATATGAATCTCCAACAATATGCAATATAGATCTTGCTTGATAGTTATTGATTAGATCTATAATATAAAGTTTTCAAAATTATAAAAAATATCATAAATTGGGAGATATAAAAGTTTAAAGAACGACACGAATATCAAAAAATACCAAAGATTTTGAGACGGAGGGAGTATATGCTCGATAACGGGTACACAGACGATTGAGGAGGGGAAAAAGTTTACAGGATCATTATCTGTGCACAACTCAAAGAAAGAAAAAGACCAAGACCTCCAACCAAAGGGGCAGGATTCTCTATGCCAAAAGGCCATGTTATTCTATGCCATTGGATTTAAAGTACATTAAAAGATTACACAATCTAACAGCCGAAAAACTCCTCGACACAGAGATTTTCGGGACAGAGGAGATTGGACCCCAACCAAGCTTGGAGTTAAGGAGAACCAGAAAAGCATAAAATAGAAGGAGAACACAACATTAAATTCGGATAGTTTTGATAGCATCAAAACATCTCTTGAGCTTGCCTGCCCAGTAAATATTGAGCTTAATTGCCTGATCACAAATTTTAATTAGGCTGTTGCTTTTCCCTTCATTTTTTGTTAACGCCACTTCTTTGCAAGTGTATTTTTGCACCAAAAGTATATTTGCAGAAAAATAGCGTTAATAAAAAAGAGAGTGGCAAAATCATTTCCCGGAGAAAACTGTACAAACACGAGTTTAAAGAACTTGGACTGATTCACAATCAAAGTGACTCTCTAGGCATGGAATGCAAATAGTCAGAACAACTAGATTCCCTCACCAACAATGAGGAACTAAATCCAAACATAGAAGCAGCCAAATCAAACTCCAAAAGATGATCCTCCAACTGGTAGCCACCCATCACAATCGAAGCCTCAGGACTCGAACCCCCATCCACAAACCCCAAGCACATAACTCCCTCACTCACCTCCACCATCGAGTTCCTCCTATGTATCCTCCACCTCACCATCTCGCTTTGCATCATGAGATCGACCGCCGGCACCGCGGGCCCCACACGGGTTTTTCCGATCCCGCTAGAGCTAAAGCAAACTCCGAACGGCGCGACAGATGCAACTTTAGTCATGTTCGCCGCGGCCGCGGCCGTAACATAAGCTTTTGTGAATGTCTCGTAGATTGTGGTCTCCATAGTGGTGTAAGGAACAATTGTGCTCAATTTAGTCCCTCCCTTTCCCTCGTGGTTCATGGACAATTTTGAGGTGTTGAGTGACAATCTCTTGCCATTTATCTTGATGGACTTCACGTTGATGTAATAGTCCTCTAATGTGCCCTCTTGGTTGGAAATAAGGGACGTGTACGTTAGCGAATTCGACGGATCGGATCGAAGAAGCGGGACCCCTTCGCCGGAGACAATAAAACCGTCGTTGGAGGAGAGGCAGGCGGCGAATTTCCGGTGGACGCCGCCGAAACTAGTGGCTATTTGTGATGGTAGTGAAATTCTAGTCCTCCCGAGGCCTAACATCCCTTTGGCACCACTTGCTAGTCCATTCACTAGCAACGGGGGTGCACACGAAAATAAAAACCGATCAACGGTGGCGATCCAATCCGATCGGTCAATGCGTTCGACGGCCAGGATGTCTTCAGCTAGATCCCCACGTGCGGCCGCACGTGTTATGGTGTTCACCGTGTTGAGAGTACAAGTTCTGCCACTGCCACACCCAGTGACCTTTGCCCTCGAGCACTGGAGGGAGCCACTGGGGATAGGACGGTGAGATGATGAAACGTGTCGCGAGGCACAATCGAGCCAGAGAAATGGACCGCTGAGATCAACTACGAGCTTGGTGGGGGCCATTGGAGTGCCCGTATAGAGATGGGTCAAGTACTGACGTGTTGATGGATCTTTGGTCAGTGGAAGGATCAGAGCATTTTGTGATGTGGGTTTATGAGCAAAAGAGGAAATGATGAGAGAGAATATGAGGAGGAGTTGGAGAGAGGAAGCCATGGAAGTGAATCAACTAGAAGGACTGAAGAGGAGAGAGAGAGAGAGAGAGAGAGAGAGAGAGAGAGAGAATGAGAATGAGAATGAGACGCAGCGGCTGGGTAGGTTTTGACTAATCTAAAGTAGTAGTAAAGTACGGGAAATTGAGGTTGTGGATAAAGACTTGGGAAGAATGACCTTTGGCTGACTAGATTTGTTTGGAAATTAGATTTTGCACCCTTTGAGTATTATCCCACATTCACTTTGTGCTAAAAACTTCAACTCACAATTTTTTTTTTCCCCCATGCGTCTGATATTTGAAAAAAAAAAAGAGTTTTTGTCGTGAAGGCGGGGTTGATTATAATGAAGGGTGTTTAAAGCACGGGGCTTCTCGGTAAAGAATTATGAAGTTTATTGTTAGATGTATGCGATATGTTGACAGATTGAATGCTAGTATTTTTTGATGTTTACGATGAGAAAAAATTGTGGCTTAATTTTGTGGTGTTTTGGAATTCGCTTGGCGGAAATTTTTCTTTGAATTATGTGAGAGTTATTCAACTTGAGTTATAAGAAAAAATAGTAGTATATTTTTATTGTTTTAGTTATTAATTGATGTCTAAATTTTTGTGCGAACAAAGTTACGTAATTATTCTTCATTTTGCCCATCTTCTATGTGCTTCTCTCGTTTGGAACTTCATATAAGATCAAACTTTGATCAACTAGTCCTTCAAATCAATGTCATGCGGCAAAGGCGAACAATACTAGTTCATTGAGGTAAAATAACAAAAACTTTTATAGTTTAGGAACCAAATTGAGGACAGCTAAGAGTGAATGGGCTACTTCAAAAATTGGTAAACACTTTAAGGGGTGCATCATTCATTCAATTCTTTTACTCCTTTTCTTCCCTAGCTCCATATATGGTCCCACTATGGGAGATTGAGAGGTAGCAACATCTATCCACTTCTTCCTCACGTGGAAGAAGTGCCACATATATATATATATATATGTTTTTAATGTGCAAAGACATATCCGAAGCATATTTTATCACTTTTTTATCGTTTGCAGTTCCTTTTTTTCATTTTTATCCCGACAGTCAAGTATTCGGGTCAACTTACGCGGACTAAACATAATTCCTTGTTCAGTCCAATCAAAAGTAGGCGATTCACTCCGGAAATATAGGGTTTCAAAAAAATTACTTTCCGACAGTCTAACCTTAAAAATCAAACCCTTATCAATTGCACGGAAAGTAAATCTACCAACTAACCAGATTAACCTTGGGGCTTCGTTTGCAGCAAACCTGTCCACGTTATGTCAGCTATGGTTTTTAAAAGATATCCACACCATCACCATATCCAATAGTACATTTTTTCTGGTTCTAAAAATATCCACTGGTTATGTCAGCTATGGCTATGAACCAAAAATGGCAAACGCAGAGATAAGCACTTCCTTGGCATTGATACGTGCGCAGAGACAAGAATTCCTAAATATTTGAAATCTTCCATACCAAATCTGTCCACATTTGAATGCCAAGGAAGAATTCGAATTAGGAAAGTGATTTTGTCACTTGTCTTTTTTTTAACGGCACTTTTCTTTTTTCACAAAACAAATCACTAAATAGAGACACAAATGAGAGTGCCGTTACAGAAAAACGAAGTGTCAAAATCACTTCCCTCAAATTATTTGATAATATAAGTTGTGGAATAACTAATTATCTATCGAATGTCTGAGTTAGTACACGCTATATTTTTTTGTCTTCGGATAAGTACCAAAATGCCTCTTATTATTCCGCTAAAAATACTATTTAGACAACAAAGTAAAAGAAAATGAGTCGTTTTAAATAGTGATATTTTTAGACTAAAATACTGTCTAAACGATATTGTAAATTAAGTCCACAATACTCCTCTACAAGCAATCTTGCATTCAGTGTTTTGTTTGAATTTTAGTATAAAATTTTAGAACTCAAAATTTTATCTTATAATACGCAAAAGGACACAAATTAGAATTCAAAATAATCTAAGATAAAATTTTAAATGAGCAATTATCTCATAAACTATCAATAATCATTCATCAATTTTTTTAAAGCAAAAAGACACAAAAAGATGGCTTTTTTTTTTCTTCCTGTCTCGACGAGAGAAATCAAAAAAATATAGAAGTGTATATCCTTTAAATTCTTACATCATATATGTCGTTTCTAAATTTTTATACTTTTTTCATTCCTCTCGTCGATCCAAAAAATGTGACTATTATTCAATCTAATACTAAGATTTAAGAAAAAAAAATAATTAAAAAGACCGTTTTCAAAAAGTCCCAGTACTTTATATTCCTCCTCAAATCTTTTACTCAAAAACACAGTCTCGGACTTGGCTAAATTGGACCTTCGAGGCCTGCCTTCCAACCACAAGCTGAATCCAATTAATTCAAGGGGCTCTCTCTCTCTCTCCTTCATAGAATCTTTCTTGATTTTTGAAATTTTTATTCATAATTCTACACTTTTAACGAAATGTAAAATACGCTCTGCTTAAAAAGAAAACTGAGTTTAATCAATAACGTAATATTGGTTCGTTGATCGTGTCGTTTCCGTATCAAAAATAATTAATAAAACAGAATAATTACTACTACCTAAAAGATAACGGTAAGTATCCGAGTAATTATTTAGGTAGTAATTATTCTGTTTTATTAATTATTTTTGATATGGAAACGACACGATCCAAAAAGTGAGAGATTTATAAGAGAAAAGATCTAGGGTTAAATTGCAGTTGTTCTAATTAATTTCTAACTTAATCCAGAAAGAGATTTGATTGTTTGATTCCTAAAATATTTAAAGCTGAATAAAAATAAGCAATAAAAAGTGAGAGAGAGTTTATGAGAGAAAAGATCTAGGGTTTCGAATCCACTTGACCCATTGTAACAATTTCTATACGATGATAAAGGTTAATTATTCGAATCAATCCGGACATCGTTAGGGATCGCAGGCTCTTATGGTATCGCCTAAAGATATTTATGAATCACCAAAGAGCATAGGGTATCGCCGCCTAGCACGAACTGTCTTACTAATACGACCCGTCTCTATGGCACGGATCGTCTAATAGTACGGTGCGTCTTACGGAGCATAACCCTTCTTACTCAATTATCATAAACAATTAAGAACCGTTGTATAAATGTGCACAAAAGCCTAGAAAATCATGCACAAAATTTGATAGAGAAAATTAATACTGCAAATAAAATCTCAAGTCATACAATCACGATTCGAATAATAAAAACCCTAAAACAAAACATAAACATTGTTACTAGAAAGTCGAGCTTCATCTACGTCCAAGAAAAGGGATTAGCCGGACATCGGAGTCCGTGACCAACTTCTATTCTGTTCCAGCCGAACTGTTCTCTTTTTCCCTTGTAGTGCGTCCGAAAGTCCCCCTCTCTGTTGTGCTGCTTGTCTTTTTATATCTTGCCCGTAGCCGACCTTCGGTAGCAGTCCCATTTCCTTGCAAAAGCCCCGTAGAAATATCGGTAACTTGGGCCCAGCTTTAGTCAGAATAACAATTAAACATTAGGCCCAACCAATTGTACATTCAATTAGTATAGCTTCGGGGGCCCACCAATACATTTACAACTTAATTGTATTATTCTGCTAACCCATTCCACTTCCAGTACCACGTACATGGCAGCACACACTGAGGAGGAAAAATTATAGGACGCAATCCATGCTTCTCAGGAACTAAACAAAGCCCATTTAAAATGTCAAAACCTCCAAATTCCTACGACACAAAAATCGAGCATTAATCTCCGGAGTAACAATATAAACGGACTTAGCAAAGAATAAATTAGGGGGCGCATATGTGAACATTTACGCGCCTATCATTCGTCTCGACAAGAAGAATCGAAAAAATAAAAAATTATGACTTTTACATTAATATTTTTAAAAATATCCGAGAATTTTTTTTTCAAAAACTGACTTTTTAAATTCAAAGAGCTCAACTCCTGCATAACTACCATGAAGCTAACAAGAGTGCCGATGTTTTGGCTAAATCAGCCCTTGCATTACCATTTGATTTTCTTGTTTTGGGAGCAATTCCTACTGTTAATTTTCAAGACCATGTAGGGGTTAAATATCTCAAGACATCGATCGGTTGCTTAATCTAATTTCGTCACTTATTATTGCAAAAAAGTAAAACGCCAAAACAACTAAACCAAAAAAAATTATATGACCTGAGTTAAATTCAGGAAATGCATCTGTATTTGTGAAAAAACTATTAGGCATCCTTGCGCAATATCACGTGATGCTTTAACATTCTTTGCAACCACTCATTCACGTGAAGTTTACGGTCGTACAATACGACTCTCATTAACGCGAAATGGTAAATGACTGATTGGTGTTGAGCAACACGTGACGACTCTACCCAACCACTCAATAATTGTTTTTAATGGTATCCTAATTCTTAGATTGTGTTCTTATGAATTTAACTTAAATTTGGAAGTTCTGTTCTTATTTGAATTTTTTTTCGCATTTATTAGTTTTATGCCGAACTTTTGTGGGTTATGTATTTGTCTCGAAGAGAGGAATCGAAAAAGTAAAATTTTTTTTACTTTTACCTAGGTATTTTGAGAAATAACAACTTTTTAGCCAAAAAAAAGTTTAAAAAAAATTAAATAAAAACAAAATTCTCAAATTTAAGTTAAGTGTGCACGATTCTTTCATGTTTTACATTACTTTCACGTGGAATGACACTTGGCCGCAATAAATTGCCATTGGCCACTTGAAATTACATCTCGCCGCGCAAAATTGATAGGCGTGATCACTGTGGACTATTCTTTCGTGTTTTACATTACTTTTAATTGCGTGAAATTACATTTGGCCGCAAGTAATAACCATTGGCCGCCTTAAATTACATATGGCCGCTAAATATTGATAGGCGTGATCACTATGCACGAATTTTTTGTGTTTTACATTAGTTCCGTTTGGAATTACACTTGGCCGCAATTAATCACCATTGGCCGCTTAAAATTACATCTGACCGGTGCTTTACATTACTCATGCTTGAAATTACACTCCCCACAATTAATTACCATTGACCGCTTCAATTTACATCCGGCCGCACAATATATCAACTCAGTTCATAACAACACAGCCTGATTTTTTTTTTTTTTTGATCATTAACACAGCCTGATTTGTGCGGCTACTGTTTTCCTAGGGCAGAAATTTCTTGATTTTTAGTGGGGGAGGAGCCATCCCCATCCACCATAACAACCGAATCAACCGATCTCTAGAAAACCAATCAGTCTAGAGCTGACCAACAATATCAACAATAGCGGATCAAAAAAAAAAAAAAACAATATCAACAATATATACTTTTACCTTAATGGGAGAGGATCAAGGGACAAAACTTTTGACAAAAAAATAGACACT
>BPLS01024253.1:0-10319 GCA_019656275.1 Rhododendron kiyosumense | reverse complement strand
TCAAAATTTGCATCTAATCTATGCAGTTTTGATTCTTTTGAACAAGGGCAAAGTGGCAAACGAGGGATGCTCCATTTTCAAGCTTCAATCGTCCTTTGTACCAATCCCAGAAGGCCCCGTCATGATTTCAAATGCCCCCAAGTCCTGACGGCCCTTTGGATGGTAAGAAAAGATGAAATAAGAGAAGGGCATGGCCGAAGCCCGAACGGCCAATCAAAAATGGCTCTTTAAGAGAAATTTCAGCGTCGGGTGGGCATAGCCACGTAGTGTCCGTGCGCGCATCTCGGCCATCCAAACGTGTTTTAAACGGCCCAGAGGAGCAATAAACGTGTTCTAAAACTTTGGAAAGGTGGTGCTGTAAATTTCGCCTTGGAACACATTTCAGAATATTCTTGATCTAGTACAATTTTATGGACTCTTTTCATGTATTATGAGTAACATTTTCCAATCACAAAGTTACTCCCTCCGTCCCAATTTACTTGTCACTTTTTGAAGTTCGTGCCACTTTTCAATTGATTATATCTTGTAATTTATAATATTTTAGGCGATTTTGAAAACATTGTATTATAGAACAAATCGAGATCTATCAAACAAAATCCATATTAGATATAAAATTCATTACCAATTTAAAGATATAACTAATTCTTTTTTCCGGTTGAAATAGAACTGTGACAAGTAAATTAGGACGGAGAGAGTATAAAAGTGTGATATGGTTTCAATATTTATGCAAAAGAGAAACATATCGGATGCGTAGGAGATACGGTGACGATCAGCGATTCAGTGATATGGCAGCAGCGATTTCCAACGAGATGGGCAGTTGAGCACAGGCAGGTTTGATGAGAAACTTCAAAATCTTTTCCTTTTGGAATTTGTTGTACTTTAATGGTACTTGGTTGAGGCTCAATATCGTAATGGTAAACTTTCATGGGATTAGAGAGACGAGTTTTCGAGATCATATGGAATCACCCAACAGTAATTAAAGAGGTTGAAGTTTTGAGCAAACACCAGCACAGAATTGCTGCACGGCCTCTACCACCACACATCTGTGTGAAGTTCATAAACTTAATCTTGAATCCCACGTAAATGTACAGTAGTAGAGAATGAAAGCACTAATAATTTCCCGGTTAATAGTGGAAGAGGCGTTCCTGACATTCACGGAGGAGATAAGTTTACGAAGTGCAAAAGCTAAATCAGGCATCTTTCACTAGTACGGAGTATTTTTCCTTTTTCCCTGTAGTATTAATATAATCCAAACACAACCCAAGAGACTAGAGAAGCCAAACCCACCCTAAATCAATTGCTAAAAAAAAAAAAAAAAAAACTTAGTGCACAAGGGGAGTGGAACTTAAATTAAATCCACTGTACCATCCAATAGCTTAGTTTCAAGGGTTAAAAGTATGGATCACCTAGACATGTTCATCATCTAACCTTAAATCCATATCTCATATTACATATATTTTAACCTCGAAAGTCAGTAACTTCATCAGAAGAACTAAATAATCACTAAGTGATTGCATAAAGCATCAACGGCATGGAAAATAAGCAGCAGTTGGACACACGAAAGACGCAAATTCAGAACATAATACAGAAATTTAGAAGCCAAAAGGCCCTTGAAGTAAACCGACTCGGGAAGATAAAATCCACTGCGAATCATTCTCAGTATCTGAGTGAGCCAACAGAGGGTAGTCCAGAAACAAAGTCCTGGCCGCCATTCCCACTTTCATGATTCATCCTTACACCGTTATTGTGGTTGAAGGATTCAATTTCTTGTTTCCCCAGTTTCAGCACATCCTCAGGTGAAAGTATCTTGATGTACCAGACGTTATTGACGAACTCCCTGCACAATAGCACAACTAGTGAATCCCTGTACTCACATATGTTGACCTAAGAAGCACAAATGCATCTACCAGCTTCATGTATTTGTGTATGACACAAACAAGTTCAGGCGCTTTTTTATTTTTTTGCTAAGCTGATACAAAAGGACGGGTAAACTAGTTCAGACACTGACATGTAAAGCAAACATCTCATTTTTTTATTATATTTTTAAGACCTGCTGGAATGCTTGAAAAGTTCGGTTAGAATTCAAAATTGCCATGTAATGTTATTTTCACTTGACTAAGTGGCCCTTATTTTTACATCATGTAATTCAATGTTCTTTGTGCCTTTTTCTTACTAGAACCTAAGAAGCTCGGATACGGGATACGGACACGACGCCGTCACGCGGATACATCATTTTCCGAAAATTAGGACACGGACACGTCAAATGTGAAGTATATTTGTATTATAGAGGTATGCAATGATTTCATATAAACATCGGAGACATTTTATTGAGCCCTTAGAATGTTCCAAGAGTGTTGCCAACATGTCCTGGAGTATCCACAATTTGTCTAAGTAAAAGAATGTAATAAAAACATTGGACAAGAATTATGCAAGTTCAATACGTGTCTGGAGAGTATCATGTCGTGCCTGTGACCTACACGTGTTGGACACAAAAACATAAGGCCGGTAGACGTGTCTGTGCTTCTTAGACTAGTACGTATGTTACTACACTTAAAAATATAAACTCTAGAAAATATACTCCCAAACCGGTGTTACCAAATAACAAGGGAATTTTTCCCAAACCGGTGTTAATTAAGGCAAAAAGGATTTATCATAACTACAAGAGTGTCAAGGTTAACTGATAATCGAACATCAACATCACATCCACACGTCCAATGCTGTTCATATGGAAAAAGTAAGTACTTACTCAAGTTACCAGTAGAGTTCACAAAAAGCAATAGTTAAGAAGTTGACATCCCTTACAAAGAGTATTGAACCAAGGAACAAAATTTTGATTTGTTTCCATCTTGACAGCTGAAAAGTTACTGTATCCTAGGCATCCGAAACAAAACATAGGTGGAATCTACTAAAATGCAACAAAAAATTATAAAACATACCGAAAAATACAACTATAAGGAAAATCCGACAATGACACTTCATGCATTTCCAAATTCATTTGATATTTCTCTTATGTTTCCCAAATGTTTCTGTTAGAACTTGTCCCAGATTGGTTAATTATAGCCTCCTAACCTAAAATATGAGCCTGGGCAACCTTTTCACTCATTTCCAATTGGTTTTGAGTTGGATGCTTTAACAGTTTCTATTTCCTAGGACCTAGCCCAGCAAAAGCATACACGGAACTAAATTCAATCACTTATTAGATCTACTACATATTGCAATTGAGTTTACTTACTCCCACGGGTCGTCTCCAAGGAGAAGCACATCATTCTCCCTGTCAACAATTACAAGCTGCCAGCCTGATCTTTGAGGGTCTTCAAGCAATCCCTCAATCCCAAACATCTTACCCAGCTCCTCACGCAACTCATGGTAGCTGTTGAACCGAGTGATGTCTAGGACCCGGCCAACCGACCCCGATTTGTAAACCTGTACATACAAACAAACAAACATGATCCACCACAATATTCCAACAAATAAGTGCCAGTTAGTACCCATTCCAAGGTGCTTGGGAGGGGAAGATTGGGTACAGAAATAGCCTTTGGTATTAAATGCACAAAGTGTAACACATTATATTGAAGTAACAAATAATGTGGTTTGCACCTTGACAAATGTACGGGTGGGGGTTGGCGGGTCAACTTGTGCTTCTGCACTATGCAACAACTCAGAAGAGTCTTGCATGCAACCATATAGAGAACTCCGAAACCCAGAAGCACCTAATGCCATTGAGGACACATTAGCACTAACTGCAGAATCACCGATACCAGAAAGTGTGGTGGGGAGTAGGAGTCCAGAGTCATTATTAGCACCAAACACAGAATGATTATGGCTTTCCAAGCTACAATTTTCCTGCTCGACATTAGCATCTTTACCAGGATATGGTGGAAGTGACACGGAGTTGTTGGTAGATGGATTACCCTGTGAATTTGTAAACTTTGATACCCATTGTTGTTCGGTCAGGTTACTAACCATGGTTTGACCAGTTCGGGTTAAATCGTGAAGATTGTTGCCACTTCCATCAGTGCAGAACGAACCCAACATATTTTGTACACAAGGACCCACCGATGTCGAAAACTTAGCATTCGAATCTGCAAAATCTGTTTTTGAAAATGAAGGAGATGGAACATTAGGCTGCTGCCTGTTTTGGAGCTGGTCACTTTGCATTAGAAATGAATCCTGATAAGTCTGTTGCTGTGGCTGTTCTTCTGGTTGGTTGTTGGCTTGCTGTAGCATTTGGGTCTGTGTTTGCAGAATATTCGAGGAGATAGATGGCTGAATAACAAGAGGATTTTGTCCGCCTGGTTGCTGAAGATACTGGAAAGGTTGCTGTAACTGCAAAAATTGCTGTTTAATAGAATCCCCACCTCCTGTACTATGCAAACCAGCTGCCAACATGGCTTCATACTGCGGATTAAAATCGTTTCTGACTAAGGATGTGTCCCATCTCTGCTGCGTCCAGGGCAGCATACCAACATTCTGAAAATTAAGAGAGTGAAGCCCTTGCTCTCCAGTTTCTCCTCTTAACCATGTCATGCCATTAACTGCTCCTTCTCTACCATCTGCAAAAAAGAGAAGTGGCAGAAAAAATCGCCAGAGAGAGAAGCTTGCTTGAAGAGAAGAAATACTGCGGATTCGGACTTTCTCAGGTATGGATGACTTACAATATATAACTACAAGATATTAAACAAACAGCCTTTTACGTTGAAGACGCCAAAAAAATGATTTACCAAGGAGACATGAATATACTCAATACCAACAACTCAGTCTCAGAGTAGTCAAAAGGACTAGCAGAACTCACCTAATTTAGAAAGAAATCAACTACTCTTACCCTAAACTCTCGTTCATTTTGATAAACATAATCAAACTCAGATGCATCACATTGTCCCAACCATCTTTCAAAATGATGCATTGTCCACCATGTAGCACAAAAAACATGGGAGAAAATTATTGCTGAAATATCAACTGTTACAAGTACCTTGAAAAGATGAGGCTCCAGGGTACCAAGGGCGTTTTAGCCTTAGTGGAAAGAGTGAAGGGTACATCGGAAAAGTTGTCAAAGGCTCAATTTCCCATAAAGACACCCGTGGCTGCCTTTCACCCGCAGTTGACTCATCCCAACCCACCTACAATTAAAAGGTGAAATGAACAAGTCCATAAACAAAGTGAATCATAACAAGAGAAACTACTGCCTCTAAATCATCATCTAATGATATAAGAAGTAACACTTGGTAACTGCTATTTGAAAAGCTTATGCCAGAGAAAATATAACCTAAAGTATAAGTAGACTTCCAATATGCTTTTCCATAAGTAGGATTGTTGTATTACTTGCCCTGGGCTACAGAAATCTTAGGCATCTGGTGCAATTGCCAACAAACTACTGCAAAATGACATGCCATTATAAGAGGAACACATGAAGATAAGTATGTTTACCTTGACAGATCGCCAATGAGAATTTGGCCAACGAACAGGATCAAGGTCACCAATGCCAGTTATAGTACCCATGTATCTGGGTAATCAAAGCCATCCACATATGTGCAAAGAAAGCCAGAAAGCCAGTCAAGTAAGAAAATGTAGTGCACAGGCAGTGCAAAGTAAGCATTACACCTTATAAAGATAGGTGAGACTTATTGTACCCCTGCCATTGAGTGGCTGCGCACCAGAAAGAAAATCAGCCAACAGGAAAACAGTTTACCTGTGGTTGTTAAATCCCAGATAACCATTTACGACAAACAAGTTGTAATCTAGGTTTGAAGTGCCAGATGAAAGGCTCTGATTACAGAAAAAGCCTGGGAAAGAACTTCCTCACACCCAAAGATGGGCAATAACACAAGCCACCTGTCTCTGCATAGCAGGACATGTAGGGTATACTGCAAATTTATCATGGCACGTTTTCTTCCGTCCTATAACTTGCATCAGCCAGGAACTAGATGACAAGTTGCAAAGCCATATGCCTAAGCATATACAGTGAATTTAAGAGGCACTTTTACAAGCTTGTGTCGTGAAAAAGCAAGCATCTTTCTTTCAACAGAAGGACAAAAACATAATAACAGTAGATGCCCTACCACCTTCATTGAGTAAATGCAAGAAATTTTCCAAACGAGTACCAACTCAAAAATTCTAGTCAAGGATAATCACACAATACCTGCGAACACTTGATTCTTCAGTTTCAAAAAGCATCCGGAAACGCATCCCAACAGAAACACGTGTATGATATACCGCCTTAACATACTTTGAAAGTGCTATGACAAATTCGGAAGGACTAGCCCTGAACAAATGAACTTATAAATGAAGATGGAAGGACAGAGAAACTCCAAAAACAGCTTTAATTACAATTGCCACCTTGGATTATAAAATATTGTGAAACAGCTATTAGTAGCAGCGGCATGAGCTGCAGCTGCAAGTAGTCCAATGTGCATGCTGTCGCTTGACAATACAGAAGAAGGCATCACAGTCTGTGGTCGAATCGCACGGCGTATTCCCAGAAGAAGCTGGTTTTTCTCATTCCTGTTTATCGGAACAAACAAAGTAAAATAGTAAAAACAAATGGTCATGCAAGAAGCTGTTGAAAAGTCAAAGAGCACGAGTACCAGATAAAAAGAACAGAATCTCCCGCTACAAGTCTCTTGGCACTGACAAACACACTCCACCCTGTAGTAAGAAGATGCCGTTTGGGCTGTCCTGCAAATAGGGCAAAGAAGAACATTTAAGCTTGTGCAGAATATTACTCTCTCCCACCACAATAGTAGCCCCCTGAACTACAAAGTCGTCAGCCATTGCAGTTTGCTATAAAGTTCTAATAACAGGTAGTGCAGTACAAACTTACATCCGCAAAGCAATGTCCTCGTCATACATCAATTTCGAAGAATCAGAACATAATATCTCAAGTTACAAGAAGCATGTATACAATTCTTCTTCTACAATGATCACAAGGTTCAGAATTGGTTTTAGGAGAGATGGTGGAAAGCGGTCCAACAAGTGGTATAGAGACAGAAAGTCATGGGTTCGAATCGCGGGAGCGTCATCATGAGAGAGGGATTGTTTGGCCGGAGTGCCCCCATGGATTTGGTTACATAGTGTCACTCCCTGCGACCGCTCTAAAAACAAACTTGTGGGTGCCATATTGAATGCCATAAAAGACTTAATTGAAGCCCTCTCTAACACCAATTGGTTTTAGGAGAGATTGTGGAAAAGCGGTCCGACAACTTCCCCTTCAAGAATCTTGATGTTTGATACTTCAACTTTAGGAGGGAAATTGCAGAGGTTATATTGTGTTTGGTGTTGTCAGCAGCACGACAAAAGGCAAATTATTAAAGCAGTTTCCTAGGTGCCTTATCGAAGCCAAATTATCCTCATTAGGTTCATAATGTCCTTACATTCCCAACCAAGTTGTGGCGGGTAGTTTCTCACAAATTGTAGAAAAGGAAAAGGGCAACGAAGGAAAAAAGAAATGAAATGGAAAAATAAAGATGAAGCAATGAGAAGACATCATGGGGACCAACTGTAAACCTAGAGATCTTCAGTTCAAACCCACTTGGAAAGCCCTGATCTGCCTAATACATGTGGCTTATGGGTTGTTGAAGGCATCCGCAGTTCACCCTGCAAGGGTGGGTCCAAAGTGGACCTGCCTTGGAGTTGTTAATTCCTTGCCAAAGAAAAAACAAAAGAGGACCTCAATGAAAACTGGGGATAAAAAGAAAAGCAAGTGTTTACAAGACTCTAGATCACATGGCAACCAAAAAAGGCATGATGAGAAGAACACGAGGGAGATGAAGATAATAATTGAAAAAGAGAGAACTACCAAAGGCATCGAACTTAGTGCCCATGCATGATGGGACTTACTAATTAATCAACTAGACCTCCAAAAACATTATCCCATGCCAGATAGATGTTTTAGTTAAATTTTCATTCTTGTCTGTAACATCCACGGGCAAAGAAAAAAGTAAATATACTCCCCCATGCCGGATAGATGTTTTAGATAAATTAATCAACCAACTCCCCCATACGCACAACAACAACAAAACTCATGTAGTCCCCGATCATTGGGGGTATGGGCGGGGAGGAATGAAAACAGACCTAACCTTTGGCAATACGCACAAAGTGGTTGCTCTCAAAATACCACTGAAACAGTGGCCCCCTATACCTGTTTTGCTGCGGAACCATGCCCCCAAATCAAAGTCGAATGGCATCAGAAAGGGCAAGCCTAGAGACCTAATTCAATTTCTTTGCCCATTACCATGCTTTCTCCCCCATAAGAAACGTAAATCCAAAAACATTATCCAATGCTGGATAGATGTTTTACTTAAAATTAATCAACCAACTCCCCCGAAGGATATAATTTTTATATATTCACCTCCCTATATTCGATTGGTATGCCCCCACCTATTCTTTGACTACATACTACGGTAGCCTGCCTGTAACATGACGCACTATCTTTATTGTGGTCCTTTAGACATTGTTCTTCAATCATGTGCAAAAGGCGCTCTGGATAGTGTTTTCCACCACCTTCATGATTCCCCTTCATTATTTTCTTGTATATCGAAGAACTTCAAGGGGCCTCACTTCTGATGTGGACACCGTTCAAGAAAGAATGAAATAATTATCCTAGCCAATGTTCTAAAAGTCGCTAGGTGCTAGTCGGGCAGTCGGCCACCTTCGAGCGATTAATCGGTGCATATTAATTAGTAATCAGCCATTATTCGTTAGTCAGACCTTATCAGATAGGCCCCGCCAGCGATTTATCACAGATTAATTCCTTGTTTTAGAACACTGATCCTAGCAAAGAAGTATGCCCTAGGTATTGGTTCATGTGGAAAGCAAACATTGGCAACCATGCCTTCAAACATAACAGCACAGGGTTCGATTGTAACAAGGTTAATGGCATGAATGCTCTTTTTCCTTCCCTTTTTTTATCAACTTTCCGCAAATAAAAGTAGGGTCCAAAACTATATTTAATCAACTTCCCACATTACTGTTTTCCACAAAACACCACTTGAATTAACATTTTAGCTAATCAGAGGCAAGCACAATAGACAAATTATACCATTTAGAAAAAATGCTGACTGTTAGATTCTTTTCCACACTTGTAGGTGACAAACTGAGTCAAAAATTGGAGAAAACAGAACAAACATGGGATATCCAATCAGTGCATGATAAAAGTTTAAGATAGTACAGTGCTTCGTGTGGTAATAGGCTTTAGATGTTGGCGTCTAATTGAATTCTATAACAAAGAGAATTCGATGTGAAAAGTGAAAATACCCAAAGGAGTTTTAGGACTAGGACCATGGAAAGACAGTCCAGCACTCTTAACAATGCAACAAATTTCACCTGTCCGACAACCATAGGTATACTCATCTTGCCAAATGCCAAAAGGGTTTTATTTTCAAGATTAAAGATCAGATAGGAAGTGAAGCCATCACACCGTGGGCAGTAAAATAGAAATCTATAACAGCATAACGCTTAATTACATATTTACAGTATTCATGTGTTTATAATCCAAAGGCTATACTATTGACCAGAAGTTTACTGAGATATCAAAGAGGTAAAACAACCTTCAACTCTATTAGACAAAAACAATTGTCACCTACCTCGGAAGATATGCCTAAACTTCCACTCAACATCATGAAGATCCCTTGCAATAAGCTCCTGACAAGGTGGCTGCTGAGAGAAATCCTGGTGAACCCAAAAAATAAAGAATTACGCATTAGATCCGGAATGATATCAGAAAAAGGAAAGCATGAGAAGGAGATAGATTACTAGAGGAGGGAAAACTTTCTCTGCAGCGCGACGAGGAACAGAGAACCCCCCATGAGTACTTGTGTCACTCGCTGTTAATGTCTTGCAGAAATAATTGGTTGGCTGCTTGCTTGGCATCCCCAACTCAACAGGAACATAGGTATCCTTTTGCTCTTGCTGTGTAAGTACCACAAAAAGTTTACCTTTACCCTATGATTGACAAGGTATTGCAAAAGTATCTAATAATGTGCTTAATTAAAATTGAAGTTGCTTACCGGAGTCAAGGGCTGCAAGGTCATTTGAGCATATACTTCATCCGTTTCAACATCTGCCTGAAATCCCACATATATAAGCAATTTTCTCCTCGAGGTTTACATGACATGCACAACAATTACAAAATAGGTACACAAATGAAAACATAAAGTGCATAAAGATTAGTACCCACATGCATTGTAACATTGTGAAGTTGGCAAATCAATTGGGGTGGCAAGCTCGGGTAATTCGGAATGTGGCCATCAACTTCTCTGTTAGTCGTAGCTGCGACCTGGGTTCCAATTGCAATCGGCACAATTAGGAATTGCTTCAAAAATATG
>BPLS01024249.1:0-26611 GCA_019656275.1 Rhododendron kiyosumense | reverse complement strand
AGTTCAATCCTCTTGCCATTGATCTTTCTACTGAGATAATAAGCCACAAGCTCCTCGTCGGTCGGGTGGAACCGAAAGCCCGGTGGCAACGAAACCGGTGCCATTTATTTGTATGTATGTATATATGTCTTCACAGAATAGGACAACTTCTTCTAATCTTAATTTCTTATAGAGTAGAAATGTAAGGAGATTGAAACTAGTCTCTCTTGTCCAAAAAAAAGTTGGAGACCAGTCTGAGCTAGTAACGAGAGAGAGAGAGAGAGTGAGGAGGGGGCTGAGAAATGGGGTGCTGAGGGGGTTTTTAAGAGCTAGAGAGAGAGAGATAGAGAGAGAGTGCTTGGATGGAAAGATAACAAGAATCAGTCTTCCTTTTGGTTTGATGGAAAAACAGGAAGCTCCACAAGACAAAATCTAAAGCTAAAGGAAGGGTGGCTGCCTCCCCACATTTGCTTTTTTCCTCTCTCTCTCTCTCTCTACATTGACGGTACAATACGAAAAGTGAATGTATGCGTCTCTATCTTTCTCTTTCCAATTATATGCGATGCTTCGGTTTTGTGCTTTCTTGGAATCTGAGCTTCCGCGTGGTGATCTGTGATTCCATGCAAATTGGGATTAGTAATTTGAAATTACTAAACTGAAACTGTTTCTATTCATTAGTTGATGATGCCGATGACATAACTGAAGAGTACATGAAAACTCATCAGAAGGCTCGCTGGAGACCCGCGAGTCCAAAAAAGATTTCAGCTTTTAGCATATCAGTTGAGACAAAATTAAGGATCTAAAACTAAGATGATGCTATGGTGTTCTCGGTTATTTTGGAGATATCGTAATTTTTGGCATAACAGAACTCTTGCAAGCATAACAAAAATCATTACAAGTATAATAGAACCATAACATGGCATAACCAAGGTATAACCAAAAACCAATCAAGGCATAACCAAAAATCAACCCAGGCATAACCAACCAAGTTATGCCTTGTTATGATTTTGGTTATATTTATAATGGATTTGGTTATACTTGTAATGAATTTGGTTATACTTATAATAGTTTTGTTATGCCAAAAATTACGGTGTCCCTAAAATGACCGGGGACACCGAAATCATTCCCCTAAAGGTAACATTAACTGCTGGCTAGGTGCATGACACTAGATCATAAAGATCCTCAACTTATGAGTTTATAAGTGTTAAAGGAATACAATTTCACATTGTTAGGTAAAGTGATTATTTTATACATATGACGCTGGGATAAATTCAGGGGCGAAATCAGGAATTTTATAACACGGGAGGCGATCATGTGTGCAAGACAAAAAATAAAAATAAACATGCATGACAACGAGTACATTAAACTAAAAAAAGTAAAAATAGCAATACTCCATACGTGTAAACTGATTCGAAGATTATGCAGTAAGTTGCCAAGAAATGTCTACGCGACTACGCTTATCTTTTGCCTTTAAAAAAAAAAAACGATAGTCGATAGACTGTATCTGAAGACAACGAAACGGCGGCTCTATGCCCCTCTGCCATCTCTCTCCTCCTCTCTCTCTCTCCAGTCTTCATTTGGTTTGCGTATGATCATCAAAAGAATGTTCCTTTCACATACCCACACATTGACTGGTTGCCACATCAACCGCTGATCAACCGACAAATTAAAAATTTTTAAATCACCCATGGTGTCCGGTTCATTCCGGATTGAAAGGTGACAAACCAAACCAAATAGATTACCTTTAGAAACGAAACTAAAACCAAACCACCAGTTCTTACTTTCATCCCTAGTGGGCACAGTATGAGATCTATCGGTAGTCCAACTTACATCTTTGTTTGTTTGAATTTGTCCAACTGAATTATTTCCTCAGTTTTAGGATCCCAATTCTGAAGATAACTCTGTGATTCTTGATTCTATATGGTTTTTGGAGTGTGTCCATGTTTCATCTGTTTAATTTAATGTTCACCTAATTAAAATTTTTAAAAACCAACTTGAAGACTTATGTTATCTGGCAAATTCCAGCGGTGGAAACGGTGGATTTTTCACCGCCGCCCATTGTGGACCTCGCCATGCGTTTATGGTTAAAATTCAAATCGTTCATTTTTTCTTTTACTTTTTTTTATCGGCAAAAGTAACATTTTTTTAGGAGAAAGGAGAAAATATCTAACCAAAAGTTGGAACCATACAACCAGAGGAACAAAGCCCAATGAAACACCGGAGGGCCTAAAATGCCCAAATACAACAATAGACAGCACATACAAGTATACAACTCAAAAGGCCTAAAATGTCCAGATAAAACAATAAAACCCGGCCCAAAGGAAACGCCGCCGCCCATTCACCTCTGACAGATCCACCACCACCACTGGTCAAGCTCCTCCAACATCCACCAGCCACCACTGGCCACCCCACGGAAAAGCCAACCAAAACCCAGAGCATAACCAACCTGCCGCGGACGCTACACCAAGCCGTTAGGCGAGATATGGGCTGTCCAACAACGGCCACGAAGGGAGCCAACGCCGGTCGCTCCATCAAGCCCGAAAGAACCCAAGCCATTAAGCACAATCGGAAACGGGAAACAATGGGAAGATTAACAGCCGAGAAGACGAGGACGGCGAGGGTAGGAGGTCCGAAAAAAAAGAGGGGGGAAGGAGAGGACAATCTTGTAGAGCTTATAGTGTAATATATTCACGCAAAAAACCAAATTGATTAATAGTATCAATCAAAAGTTGAATATTTTTAATTTATAAAATGGACGGTCTAATCCTATCAAGTTAAACTATCCACGACCATCTGTTTTATAAACCAAAATCTAAATTTTGATACAACTATCGATGTCCAGTGTAGTTAATTTTTTGAATAAGAATACTATTTTGCGAGCCTTACAAGATGAACGGTTCAGATCAATAGTTAACACGCTATGAAATCCAAAATGATGATGATGAAAACCCATAAATTCCTCTAGTAAGTCTACACCTTCCGATCAGAATCCCGACACCCCGCTGGGCGCACTCTGGCCACCGGACTGCCAATCCGATCCGTCCAAAAATTCTTAAAAAAAAAACCGAGTGGGCTTTCATGAGAATAAATGGCATCCGACGTGTATAGATGACCAATCCAATAAATTCATTTTTGTGTTTGGATGGGCCAAAAATGGAGTGTTGGATCGGCCAAGAATGGAGTGCTTGGATCGGCCACTTACACACGTCGGATGCCATTTATTCTCGTGTAGGGCCACTCGATTTTTTTTTTAGAATTTTTGGACGGATCAGATTGACTGTCCGATGACCGAAATGCGCCCGATGGAACGTCGGGATTCCGATCGGGAAGTGTAGACTTTCTGAATTTCCTCTATCGGCGGAAGAAATTTAATCTCATTTCAATGAGGTTTTAATGAGGAAGTGAATAGGGCTACGGTCCCCAACCTCTTCCGATAGGCCCCGGCTTTTTGCCAAGTGACGTGAAAGTTTCCACGTGGCACAGTAGGATCACTTGTGAAGTCCCTTAATATGCCAAAAGTACATTCAAGTCCCCCCCTCATACTTTTCCTTTTGATCAATCCATCTTTTGGTGCTTTTGCCCTTTTATGTTTTGTTCATGTTTCTTATGAGATACTATGACCATTTTTATTCCTTGCATTTTTTTAGTGGGCCGGGTTGGCGGGTCATCCATCCGGACCGTCCAAATGGGCCCAACCTAGAGAAGGTGACAGGAAGCTCAACAGACAACATGATCGACAGACGGTCGGTCATATGGGTCGTTCGGTCATTAGCTAAGTGACATGTTGTTGAGGCAGCGATACGTCAGTGCCGACTTGTACGGTTCGGCCGCGCTACACCAGTTGTGGTTCAGTCACGTGCTACCTGATAGCGTGGCTTTCGGCAACTGTGAGGCATGAACATTAAACCAAAAAGCTGTGATTCGTGAAGTCACGAATTCAGCACTCGCTCTATCTTGGAGGCTAAGGCAATTAAGCCCTCTATATAAACTACAGTACGAAACCCTAGAAAGGTACGTTATCCTTACTCAGGGACTGAGGGAAAGGGGGGCACGTGCCCCGCTCGAAACTAAAATAATTTTGTTATATTTTCCTATATTTTGCATAATTATGAAATTAAGTGTGCAACTACACATAAACAAGTGCATATATCTTGAAAATATACATATAAAACTAGTTTTATGTTTCAATTTCGTCATATGGTGCATTTATACTTGTTGATTTTTGAACTATTTGTCTACTTTGATTGATTCTTTTTTAATTGTACTTATTTTTAACCGTCTAAAAGCAATATTTTAAAATAATACAATTAATAAAACTATATTGATCATTCTAAAACTTGTCGATGTTCATGTAAAACATACTCTCAAATTTTGTCCGAGATTTTGTTCTTATTTTTACATAATTTAAGTGAACGTATGTGTTATATATTTTTGTAATTTGTATTGCATGCCTTAATTATGTAACGATCTTATTGTGGTTAACTAGGAAAATAAATTTTCGCCACTATGATTAACAAGGTGCCCCCACTAAACGACATTTCTGAATCTGTCCCTGCCCTTACTCTCTTTTAACTTATTTGTACTTTCCTTCTTTGAAGTGGGACTTGCATGGCCGTCGGAATGTCTACCGGTCATCTCCGGCCGGTTAGGTACTAACGTGTTAATTTCTTTGTCTTGCAAAATTAATTAGGTGAAAGAAAGGAGGAGCTCAACCCATATCATGATGACTCAAGAGATCCGAACGAGTAGATACAAATTGAAAACCACACCACCCATTTAATAATTAGAATAAGGAGAAAATGTAATGTGGAAGCTAGCAATGAAAACCCGGCCAGGTGGTCTAAAGTTTCTTCTGTTACTAATTAATTACTATATAGTATATATGGATTATTAGTTGTTCTATATTTTATGTTTTTCTACCATGTATATATAATAATTAATAAAGTGGTGCTCACGTCAGACCTCATGTGAGACCCTAAACAAAAGTAACATAGCAAGCTCTAAAATAATAATGTGATTAATTTAATAATTGCTAGAGTTGTGTGTCTTTTGTGGGTATGATTATATTAGTAATACATTGATAGAAGTTAGATAGGCCTTTAGGCTACATCATTATTTACAGACTCACATTAATTACTCAACAGCATAATATTTTATTTTGATTATTCTAACATACATCCAAAGATTATAAGATAATAGGTAAAATCAATGTGCATTGACATTCGAGAAATGTGTATTGATATTTGTAAAGTGTATTAATATCCATGAGATATACATTAATATCCGAACTTGTTTGAAACTCCACCTAGTGGGCGGAAGTTAGCAAAATCGATAGTTTATTAATCAAAAGAAGGCGTAACAAAAAAGAATGAATGGCATAAATTTTCAAACCACAGAATGGCTTAACATTTTCACCCTATCATGCAGAACATTTTTTGAAAATCACTTCTCTCACGGTGTCCCCCGTGATAATTATATTAACCACTCAATGGTACAACATTCGTCTTCAGGGGACGTAACATGTTATGATTGGAGGACACTATAAGAGGGAGAGGATATATAATATATATATACTTTAGATTTTTCCTCAGTGTAAACATGAAATAAAATAATCATAGGAACATCAAGAATCAACTTTTGTTTTGTCAGTCATATATAAAAATAATCTGCATTCATTTATTAGTAATTTTCTTTCAAATATAATTTATAAATAAAGCAAAATTGAAGTCGAGAACAGAAAAGTGGGTATGAATACGGGGATTTGGGACGATGACGCAATCATTAATAAGGTATTAATTATTGAACCTAAGGCTAATTTTTATTAATTATTCCCTAAGTTAGGGAATAATTAGGAGTATTAAATGCAATTTAATATAGTGATTAACCGAAAGCATGTCCCCCTCAAGTTTTCTTTTTCAAGTCTGAATGCCCAAAACAGCTCATAGGAGTCCGACGTAACAGGAATCAGACAGCCCCAAAGAGGGAAAAAGAAAAGCTGATTAAAATAATTAATCAATTGATTATGGATTTTTTAGATCCCAACAAAAAAAAATTAAAATAAATAAAGTGAACTCTTGTCTTTTGTCCCCTTTTTTTTTAGTAAAAAAATCAAGAAATCAGAATTGTTTGTAGAATAAGAGATTTTCTTTCTTTGTAGTTAAACCTTCAACCTATATGTCCACATTACCTTTTAACATGTCATTTTAAAATATCTGCATCACCTATCAATCTTATGAATCTAGTTGTACTTCGAAAACGGGGTGGTTGTGCACCATTTGAGCTATCCATTCATATTTCATCTCGACAATGAACAGCTCGAATGCTACGGAGATAAGATCTAGACCATTAGATTGCTAACTGAACAACTTGAATGGCACACTAAAACGGCACCCCTACATAGCACCGTCCCGGTGACTTGCCCACTCCTGACTAATCACTAGAGCCTCCAGAATTTAGTGGGAGAATTTTTTTATTTTTTTTCAGTCGAAAGAAACGAGTTTCAGATCTTAGTTTGAACGTACAAATAGAAGAGATCTTTGCACACACAATTAAATTTATATCAATGCGACGGCGTGACGCTACATTAATTATGAGAAAGTCTACAACAATTAAATCAAATTCTTAAAAAAGAAGAAAGCAACTATGAGAAGAAAGAAGCTGTCAAATAAAAAAGAAGAGAACCCTCACAACACCAATAGCACTAGCCAATTTAAACCCTTCTTTTCTTAACACTTTTCAATCGAGAAACTATTAGAAATCAATTGAAATCAGGTAATGAGCTCAATCTTACTATATAAGTGTTATGTACAATTTCTATACAGCATAAACTCCCTCGAATGATAGGGTAACGCGTGTGACGCGCTCGCTAAATGGTAATTGGTTCCGGAATCCTTGCGTAAACACAAATATGAAGAAAGTGTTCTGGGTTCATCAAGTTGTTTACCACCCAACCGAAAGGGATCTCCAGTTTAGGTTCAATCCCTTGAATGCGGAGAAGCTTGATTTCAGTGGTGTCCGATATGTCGCTGGACCACACATGTTCGCACGATGTTTCTCCGACATCTGCTGTAGTAGTTCTTGGGCTGCTTCCATATTCTTCTGAAGGCAATCTTTGTTCATCCCCTACCTCTACTTCCGATATTTCTTCATTTGTCGAGGATGGTTCTGCAAAAAACTCCGGCAGAAGTGATTTTACTGCATCAAGTAAGGTGAAGCATTTTCCTGCAGTCCCAAGCCATGGAATAATATTACTCTAGGAGTCACATGAAAGGTCATAATCTGCATACAAGAAGTGCCCCACCCCCCCCCACCAATACTGCGTAGGGAAAAAATGATCATCCACTATGCAACGAAACAAAAAAAAAAAAAAAAACTAAAAGTAACTTGTTTTCATTTGTCAATCGCATGTGTATAGATGTTAAGAAAATAGATTAATGTGTGTTGCATGGAATCCAAAAATGTTCCACATGCTTCTAGCTAACAATAAATTTGTCAAAGAAAAATTTCCATTTCAGCTTACCTTTCCCGTGAATCTCTACAGGTCGATTGATGTAAGATATTTTGTCCCAACTATCAATCTGAGGTGCATCTTCCAAATCATCAAAATCCTCATTGACATTATAAACATACAACCGAACTGGTATTCTACCTGATAAAATACAATCAAAATCATATCTGGCCCACTTTAAAAAGTGAAACCGAAACAAGAGTGTGATTACTTTAAAAAAAAACAAAAAACAAAAAACCAAGAGTTTGATTACTCGAATAAACTTCCCAATGAAAGATAAATGGCATATGCATTAAAAGATCAGTGCTCATGCATGACTTGTTTACTGTACTCTACAAAAGACCCTTAATAAAACTTCGACTGATGTGTGGGCTTTTCTCACCTGTTTTGACTGACCCAGTATTATCTGTCTCAACAGCGATTTGTTGAGATTTTAATACGCATGAGTTCCATTTCACTGAAAACTCATCTCCTGCTATTCCCAGTTTAAGCTTAGATGAAACCCAGAGGTATGCTTCCAAGTTAACTGCAACAGAATTTGTCCAACAAATTAATTAACAAATTGAGATAGCAAATCAATAGATAATATGACATATAGGTAAGAAATCTCTTCATGGATGGCTGAAAAGTTTCCTCTCAGGTTACAAGAGTTGTTTTCCACACCTTAATGCAGTGCTTTGCAGTGCTCACTGCCTGGTGCTTAAGTATGGCTTGTGGTTTGTTATTACAATACATAGAGCATACCCTCAATTAGTTCAAAGCAATCATGACTTGCCACACTCTGGATGAGTATAGGACCAATGGTATTGGCATCAAAACCTCTCTCAGTTCTTGAAAATTAAAAAATGCAGAAGCTAGGAAACTCAAACGGCAACTGGCTAAGTTGCCAATCAAAAAAAAAACCTCAAACGGCTAAGTACCTAATTGCAGCCAAGGAATTAATCATATTGCCATGCATCACATAGTCCTCCACAAACAACTATAGAATTTGATACCAAGGATACTTTCAAAACACCACTCTACTAGCGTCAAACACAAAATGGACACTTTTTGGAAAACTAAATACCCTTCCTTCTCTTTAGATGGAATTATGATTAGCTTTATTAAGTAGGTCATTCATCTGATTAACAGTAGACACAAATAATATGTGATTGAGTCTAAGCTCGTATTTATATAATAATAACATTGGAACAGTGTGTCATGTGGAGGTCTACATTAGCATGTCATATGTTTTTTGTCTTCTGTCAAACTGTTTATCCGTTGTTTTTTGGCTCGGCTATTGTTGCTCGGCAACTGTTTATCCGTTGTTCGATAACCGTAAATATGTTATAGGCAGAAGAAGCAAAAAAAGAAACAGAGATGTATCAACTTGTTCTTATTCAGTAACCATACCATTTAAAACAGAGCACCAAAGCTCCACCTGATCAGATTGGGACATGTTCATAACATTCTTGCAATTCCCATTTATTACATATGCTGCCTGCAGACAAATTTAAAGTGCTGTTACGACTAAGGCTCTCTAAAACACAAGAAGCAAAACGAAAGAAAAATGGAAAAGGTAGAGGAGCAAAAAGGAGGTCGAAAGATAAAGAAAAGAGTAATAGATAAAGCGGGCAGCTGTGGATCGGAAGTACATCTGTGAACAACACTAGTTTAGGGTAACATTCTGTCTTTCATCTCAATGCATTAGACAAAACTTGCGACGTGCATGCTGCTATATACAAGAGGCGGGGTAGGCCTTCAAGTGGCGGGTAACAGTTACCAACATGAAACTGCGAGCGAAGTCTCACCTAGCTAGTGATCGTAAGTAATATGCAGCATATAAGTGTGACAGCACCCTCACCTTTTCTTTTTTCTTTTTTTTAAGATCGTTGGGATTGACTTCTATAGAAGACCGTGCATGGTAACAGAGAGACAGAAAACCTTTCGTGTGAGCACAGTAGGCAAGAGGGAGGGATTGATGCTAGTGCCAACATTACCTGTGTACGAAATCAATATGTAGTATGTAAGCATGGGGGCAGCCTCACCTTAAAAGTTAGCTTATGTGGTTGAGTTCTACTGAGGACCGTGTATTTTAAAAAAAAAAAAAGCAACCCCAGAACACAAATCTTCTGGGAATACCTGTAAAATTATGACTTCCATACTGGGGTTATACCATTCTGAATTTCTAATCAACAATGATCCAGCATTGCATCAAGGTATTTTCCAGATTGCTAGAAACCTAGAAGAATGCATCTGATCTGCAGTGCATGGAAGGATTCCCCGGATTGCAAGAGGCCAATAATAAGGCTTCTGACCTCTATGACCATGTCCCATCTTGTATTAAGAATAGTAAGCTTCTACATAGTAAACTATCCATTAACTGTTGAAACTAAGCATCGAACTCATTCTAGTTTGTCTATGATAAAAGAAATTAAATTGTCCTCCTCGTAATGTTTTATTGTTATATAAATGAAATTGCTGATTAAAAAAAAAACAAAGAAAAGAAGATATTAAATTGCTAAATCTCTTGTTTTCCGACAACAAGGGATTGCTAGCTCAATAAAGGGCAGGCAAACCCCAATGTAATACCAATATCAAGCAAAACTATCTAACTATATTTTAGAAGGAACAGAAGAAACCAAGCAAAATACATTCAATGAATGGCAAAGAAAATGTATATTATGCAGCAAGTACATACAATTTGACTACAATAATAAGGCTAGGAAAATTGAGAGAGATTTAAGTCCCTGAAAAATAGAATAGGAAAACAATAAGCAAACAATTATACCTGACCTCTTTTAATGAATTAATAAAGCTCCATTTTACACTATCTTCACCTTCGCAAGGGGTCAAAATGTTAGCTGGATATCCTCTAAAATGCACCTGCAAAAAGAACATAGCATGGGTTCATGATGTACTTCTGAACAGCAAAAAGGGGCATACCATAAGTGAGTTTCAACATGCGATGTGTTGAGAAATTAAAAAGATTAGATAGGGCCCAACCCAACGTGCTATAAGACCAGCCATGTTATATGTCACGGAGTGTTCGGCTACTAAGAAACAAGCGAGTAAGATGAAAGTAGTTGAAATGAGATTATTGAGATGGATGTGTTTTAACACTTTGCGAGATAGTAAGAGTTGCACAGATAGAAGATAAGATGAGACAGGATAGATTGAAGTGGTTTGGACATGTATATCGTAGATTGGTAAGATATGGTAGTTAAAACGAGTGAAAAGGTTACAGTAGAGGGTATCAACCATAGCATTAAGGGGAGTGGTAGACCAACATTCACTTTAGAGACGGTAGTTCGAAAGGATCTACAATTTTGCCCAGGAAAAAGTTCAATGGAGAAAACGGGTTCATGTGGCCAACCCCAAGTAAGTGGGACTGAAGGCTCAGTTTGGTTTGGTTTGGTTGGTGCCCAACGTGTTTTGTCACTAAAGAGTTGAGAGGTTAGGGACTAAGTAGAGCCTAGATGTCTCGAATCTCATTCACAACTATCAATCCAACTACAATATGATTAACCAAGCAGGCAAGCATAAAATAACAGGCTATAGATTCTCTGCTAGTACTTGTCTGTTATTATAGACCTACCATTTTCGGTGACCTACCATTCCAATTACCACGCTTCATAGTTATTAAGACGGCAGAGAGGCTAAAGATAATTAGATATGATCATAAATTTTATCTCCACATCATTTGTACTACAAATTTTAGAATTCCAAGATGGACATGGGGTTTACTTAGTTTATAACATTTCCACCATAGAACCTGCATATACTAACATCTTTTATGGCGACCATTTCACTGAGAAAGGGGCAGAGAATTACTGAAGTTAATTCACTACAAACTACTTAAATGGATTTGTCTTTTCTTCAAGTCTTTCTTTTTCTATTTCCAACCATGATGTAATAGATTTTCAAACGCAATAGATGCACTGCGACACCTAGGTAATTTCATTGGGAAGACAACTTCAACAGTATTCATGATTTCTTTTTTAATTCTGGAAGAACCCAAAATGGTGCCTCTCCATGATACAAAGAAAAATCTAATGAACAGATAATACTCAACTCAACTAGCATTTGTCCCCATAACCCAAGATCTGATTACATGGTTTGTATCCTCCAATGGGTGATCTCAGAAAAATAGCATATCTACAGAAGGTCAAGTCAATCCATCATGTTACCTAAAAGGCTCATACCCATGCCCTCATCCTTCTAATTCTTCTAGCTCCCTCAACTTGAACTAAATACAATGTCATTCAATTTCTCCCTATTTCCTCTTTGATGTTGTTGCTAACTTCTATTAGATTAATGTACGCATTCATTTCTTAATAAATTTAGTCTTCTAACACCACTCAACCATGTATATTTGAAGAATTACGCATTAAAGAAATTATATTGATAAAGTAAAATCATCTTTATAATTCAAAAAGGTTGCGAAGAGCTATTCTGATAAACATACTGTTAGATTCCAAGGTCTTTCAGGTTCAGCACAGAGAAGATCAAAGAGAACCCCAGTGGGTATATACCTGACAAAAGCACAAATAACATTACTCAACAAAATGCTCATTAAACAAATCAGATCAAAAGTGGGACTAATTAAAATGTCGACAAGCACCATGGACTGTTATCAGCAACTGCAGTAATTTATAGTTTTTGCTTCCCCAGATGTTTTAGCCACTCTCCCAATAAATAGACCTCCTAGAGTTCCAAACACTACACAGACATAATTAAACCTGTTCTTGGAGAAATGAAAGCTCCACACACTGACAAACATAAAGCTAGCATATCTTTCACACAGAAGAACGTACATGTTTATGCACCACATTAGCTAATTCATTGTGGCTTTTGTATGTTGACACAAAGAAAGCTCACCTAGGTCAAATGCAGTAGTCCTTCCCTTAATTTCCTGGTTCCTATTTTTGCAATCTCCTACTAATTGATCTATTTTTTTATTTTTTTTAAGATTATGCTTCATTACAACTACAAACAAGGCTCAATTAGTGGCTTTGTTGCTTGCAACAAATGTAACCAAACCAGAGATGCGACATTTAGGGCAAGAACATAGATTCCAACTCAAAACCAATTTAGCAATAAGTGGAGAAGCCGCATAGGCTCATAGATGTTATCATTACCAAATGCGAGAGAAACGCTAATGGCAAAATCACAGGGATTAAAAAATCACATAGATCACAACGAAACAAAGTGCACTTATGGCAGAATCACGGGGAGATCAATCTAGAAAGTTTTGCCAAATAGTGGGTAAATACCATGCTAAAGTGGCAATAGGGATGAGCTGTAAACCTAGTGAGTTCAAAACTTGGTAACCTCTTGGGGTGAGGCTGCAAGAGAGAAATCTCTTATGAATCCCCTAGTCTCGGTGTGGATGTCCTGCCTTTAACCAGATCAGGAGGGGATAGCCGAGGTGCAAGTAAGCTAGCTCAGACACCCGTGATGTCAAACCAAAAAAACAAAGAGAATACCATGATAAAGCATCCAACTCAAAACCAATTGGCAATAATGATGGTTGGGCTAATGAAGCTCGTATACTATTTTTTGGGGGTGATAGTTGATCAATATGGGACAAGCTCTAACAAAAGGGAAAGGTATGAACGCTTAATCTTCTTTTCAAGCGTTCTGTTCTTGGCTAAATCATTATGTCTAGAGAGGCCATTATCTCCAGGGACGTCATTCTTATCACTGGTAGAAACTGAAATTGAAGTGACAACAGATTGATAAGACTAATCGTTAGGACGAAGCAAGGAGACAATGACGACATCCATTCACCAACTATTGAAGCCTTCTTACTTCTTAGCATGATTCCAATATCACGGCACCAATTCTCCTGATCAACCACACAATAAATGTGAAATGCCGATTTTCCTTGACTTCAGAGGAAGTGTCTAACAGAATGGTAAGAAATCAGAATCATTGCTGAATAGTTCAACCTCTACTTCATAATTATTAGAAATCATTGCATTTCAGTGAATCTTATTATCACCAGTCACCTGCAATCCGGTATTTTTTTTATCAATGAGAGACATATCAGTAACCTTTGAGGGAGGGAGGTTTGGGAATTCGGAGACTTGCAATTTCCAATCAAGTTTTGATGGAGCAACGGCATAAAAGATTTGTCTGTGTGAAGGAGACATATTAGAGGAGGGTGGTGGAGTTCAAATATGACTATATTTGGGTGTGGATGGAGATTGTCTCATGGCATGGTGCTTTGCAAGGGCATTTGAAATTGATGGGATACCTCTTCATTTACATACAGATTGTGGTGTGCAATGGGAGAATGTGAGATCTCAAAGTCAACCCTGGTGAGGCGAGGAGAAGCTGGAAGTCAGGTATCCTGTTAATTCTATTGTGACACTAGTGTCAGAAAAATAAAGCAGTTCAGCACTTCAGCTAGCATAATAATGGCTCAGAGATAGAATACACAAAATAGTACAATATTTTAAACATTAATAAAAGAAAGGAAGTTTTCCCTCCTACATAAATCTCCAAGACGTGTGATTGTGTGAAAGTAGTTCAGGCAACACAACAACTCAATGGACCTTTCTCATAACTGCCAAGTGATTCCATTCATGACACAGATTTGATCAACAGAACTCAATATATCCTCTCACATACATAAGTTCTAGTCAACAACATTCATCCAAAATGTTAAATCCCAAAGGTGCAAAAATATGTATCATGTATTGATAGAACTGGAAAGAGTACCATACCACTTCAGGGGTAACCCTTTGTACTCAAACCATACGGTGTCTACGCCAGGAGGAAGTGCACTATTGAAGAAAGGTTTAATTTGTGGAACTAATAGAGGCAGGTACCCTATCCGAGGAGCCAAGACCTGAAATCACGCAAAAACCAAATGATCAATTGCATGGAAGTTAAGTCAATAACAAACAAACACTAAAAAGGTGCCATGGCTGTGTTCCCATTTGAGAAACACATTCATCAACACATAAATGATTGTGGGCCACAACCAAGAGACTCACTTATTCTACCTGTCAGTTAGTCCAATAAAAAAGTCTAATGTGATTACATTAGAATAAACACAAATGACTAGACTCAATTGACCAATTCTAATAACCGATATATAGGTCATCATACATGATTTATGTCCAATGCAAGCAAGAGACAACGAATCAGTACTTGACAATAAATGCTTTGTTCTCTTTGAAACTCAAAAAGAATTTTTTCAAACAATTCCCCCTAGATTTCCCCTACTTTCAACATTTCTCTCTCTCCACTTATTACCCCTACTATTGTTCAAAACATTTTTCAAATTCCAATCCAAACAAAGCAAAAGTTTCACACAAATTGAAAAACGAAACAATTGACAAAACAAACAAAGAAAATAACATATCCTCATGCTATGTAACCAATCAATTCACGTCATGGTGCCCAAATAATCCACCACCATTTTGGCTATGCACAGTCACGACAAGCTCAAAAGCCTTCATTCAATACGAGATTCGGAGACACAAGATATACACTGAGCAAGACTGTTTGACAGAAAAACTATATTGTGACTCATGTTCATTGTTGTCGCCTGACTATAAGGTGTGCACATAAAAGTGAATATTCCAAGTCTTTGGTTCACAAAACATACACACCAAGAGGCAAGAATGACAATTGCCAGCCTCTTATCAGCATCAGACACATCACAATGTGCAACATAAAAACCACCCATAATTCCATTGCTAATTTTGCACGTTGAAGTAACAAGATGCTGTGGATAAAAAGTAGGGAAATTAAACACCCTAAACCAACCGTTCACAGACCTCCAACAATTGAATCTTGAGGGATTCAAAAAATGCTTCAAACTTCCAAGGCTCCATTTGTTGAAGTTAACACACAAATTACTTTATCTTCACTCCAGCTGACTATTGCAAATATGTTACATTCCAAATTGTGCAAAATAAGCCTATGGCCTGGAATATGTAGGAAGTCATAGACTCATAATCTGTTTAAAAACCTAACCCAGAAGAAATTGGCTTTAGCCATACCTATGCCAAGCTACAATGCTCTGAGGTGAATCACTAAAGGGCTGACCCCAGGCATAGCTCATTCATACCTACAAACCGGTTGACCTTGAGACAGTTATTACTATGTTTATAGCAGCAGCTCACATTTGTTTTAACATATCAGCAGTAAAGCTGGTTGCTATTCACTTTTCAAGCCCACCTGCATTCCGCTCTCTTCCAAACTCTCAGCATTGAACCCAGATCCAGATTAAATTTTGTTAGAAGTGGATGTCACAATGCTTTCTACCCTAGTTGCACGAAGCGAGGAAGGGCGGAGGCGGGGAAACAGAGAATCACAGAAGCTCATTTGGGAGTGCCAGGGCAGCGTTTAGGAAAAAATTAGACAAATAAACATGTAATAGAAGAAAGCGCTATAATTCATAATTCCTGTCAATTGCAAATATTGTTTTAGCGAATATAAGCAAATATTATCCTTATAATAAGTACTTGAGCAAATTTGGTTAAATATTTTTCTGCTATCTTATCCTTACTTCATGTTCTCTTACTCGATATCATTTACTTGTGTTACTAGTTGGAAGCGAGCTCCTTTCTCTTTGGAAGCGAGGTTCCTAGGAGAGTTAGACGTGGGAGCGCAGAAGCAAGGTTCTGAGGTGGATTCGCCACCTTGGTAGGAGGTTCCTGCAACTAAGCTTTCTACACTCAAATAACTGTATGCCTCTATTTATACTAGACCTAATACCTTCTTCTGCAGCCCTTAGAGCATCTCCAACCCATACTCCATTTATTCATTTTGGAGGAAAAACATTCTCCAACCCATCCTCTAAAACTCTCCTCCATTTGGAAGGATGAACTTTGATCCTCTATATTTAGAGGATGAAGGAAAAAAAAGAGGATCTCCTCCAAATATGTGTTGGAGTTGAGAAATAGAGTGTTGGGTTGGAATTGAGATAAATAGTACAATCCTCTAAATCTACTTTTCAAATACAATAGATTAATTCGATCCTCTCAAATAGAGATTTGGAGGGTGTTGGATTGGAGATGCTCTTAGTCTGAGAGCTAATACCTGGTTCGCCAACCCTTGCCAGATCAGGTAGGATGGTATTAGGGAACATATGGCCCCACAGTCCTTTAGCTAGTCCATCACTTCTTGCTCACCCATAGTCCAACACTAAGCACCACTTAGTCCCTCCCATCTGGCTCAGCTTTCCTCTTCATCCAATGGTCAAATATAATCCTCCTCCCATCAACCAAACATTTCCTATACATCCATAGATTTAAAAATCTACGTAGCTGTTTTCAGACCTCAGGTAGTCATGTACCGCGCCACCCCACCGTACCGGTGCTACCCTAAATTCACACTTGTATCGGCTGCTTCCCCCAATGTATCACTTTATGTCCGATTTTTCACCCGCTACGGCCGCTACATGGGCCTTGGCGCCAATAACGGTTTCAATAAATTCACGATCGCTATACCCAATTCCTGCTACATATCATTTGATACTCCCGCTACCGCTACACAGTCTGCTACCGTTCTTTAAAAATATGTATCCATAATCCATCTCCATTACCCATCTTTCCAATCCTCCCCAAAAATAATCCAGCAATCAAACATGCCCTGAGTAAATTTTATCTCACTAGAACCATCTTACTACGACTGAACTCGTTTTCTGGAACACTTTACCTCCTAACCCTAGAACTGAACTCAACTCTTCAAATACCGTACCAGTAACACGAAACCGACGGAAAACAAACGAAGTAAATATATACATATATAACAGTTGAAGCAAAATCCAATCACATTCAACTTGCAGTAAATTAAATTGGTACCAGGGCGGGCGGAGGAGGAGGGAGAGTGGTGACTTCGGATTCGTGGAGGTGGATCTGGAGAGGGATCGCGCCTTCCCACACGTACTTCTGGGCCTCCGTGCCCTTATTATTATCCATCGTCTCCTACTCCTTCTGCTCTGGCCTCTCCTATTTCCTAGAGAGAGAGAGAGAGAGGGAGGGAGGAGAGACAGGGAAGAGTTTGGTTTGTTCCCTCCTCCAAAGGACCAAAACGTAGCTCAGCTACTACACGCTACACCAACCTTTTTTTCTTAGGATTGATGAATCGGACGGGTTAAGACGGGTTTTCACAAAGCCCAGTTCAAGGCGTATTAGGGCTTGTCTTGGCCCGTTTGGTTCGCTAGCAAAACCCAAAGTAATTCAACCGTCACGGATCCGGGAATCCTACAGGGCGCTCCAGTAGGGCATATCACAGTCGTACAAACATGTATTCAATGGTCTGAATTTAAAGTTTCATTTAAATTTGAATCGTCGAAATCAACGGCTGTGATTCCAAATCCAAATACACTATGAGCTCCCGCTCTCAATCCTCGTTCTTGTGAATTTTAGTAAGTTGAGATGTATTTCAAACACACTTTCATGCTCACGCTCTCGCTCAAGAACACGCATGCGAAGTATATGATTAAATCCAACTCATCCTTTAAAGTCCTAATCTAACTATTCAAACACAGTAACACAATCAACATGAAAGTCAGTTTTGCTTCTGATTGAGAGATATGTGTAAATTAAGTGTGGTGATGGACCTTGCTATGATGATTGATGAGACCCACTTCAAACCCACCTTTAGGGTTTGTTTGGAACATATGAAAAAGGGAATGAGAGGAAAGTAAATTTCCGGAGTAAGTAAGTACTGAGCACAGAATAATTTCCTCTACGTTTCCTCACATTTTCATTCTTAATAATCTTTTTTTTTCTTCCCTTTCAAAATGTGTCACATCAGCATTTGATTATCCATTTAGTTTATAATCAAATTTAACATCTACCTCCACATTGGTTATTTTTGCATCCCTAACCAAAAAAAATTCCACAATATATACACAATGCACCTATGTCCAATCGCAAACGAGTTCCAATCACGCACCCGAACACACTTATTCATCTCGATGAGATGATTCCAATGTGAGGTGTTTATTGAGTTTTAAATTTGGTTATTGGGTTTGGTTATTAAGTTTTGGTTATTGGTAGAAATTGTTAAGTTTGGTTATGGAATGTGTGGAATTTAGTTATTTGTTAAAAAACTTATAATTTTGCTGATTACAATGCGAGGTATTTTTTGAGTATTGTTGTTAAGTTTGCTTATCCATGTCCATTTGCTTATTACAATAGAGATACTCTTAGATTTGCACTTAAGGTGAGGACATAAAAGCTCTAGTATGTACGTTGCCTCTAACTTAATTTTCTTGAACCGCCAGGAACTGAGTTAGTTAATAGGGTGGATCCCATTTGTTTTTCTAACATTAATTTTTTTATTTAATTAATCTTTGAAAATAAATTATAAAAATTAAAAAGGACTTTAAAGCACGAGACATCTTATTGATGTAAATAGCATACCAATTCAAAAAAAGGCAACCCTGCACACCGATGATCATATGCCTTCAGGACGCAAAGATAAAAACTACCTGAAAATTGGCAAGAAGCCAACCAAGACATAAAAAGAACTCCAAAACTCACCCACCGAAGATAGTGGATCCCCAGTTCTTGCCAATCAAGACATAAAAAGAACTCCAAAACTCAATTACCAAAGATAGTGGATCCCAATTTCTGCTGTTGTTGTTGTTGTTTTTGTTTTTGTTTTTTTTTTGTTTTTTAATTGTTTTTGTTTTTTTTTTTTTTTGTTTTTTAAATAAAAAAGATGTGGGATCTCACTAGTTAGGCAGCATTCTTTTGTCTCCCCTTTCATTTAGTTTGTGGCCGAGGCTTCGTTTGGCCAAACCCATTAAGCCAAAATAACACACGCAAACTCATATGCAATCTTGTTTGATTAAACTAATCTAATCAAATCAAATCAAATAATGTCCATTATCGTGACTTAAGACTTAAATTAGTTATCTACCAATCAAACCCTCCATCAAAAAGAAGGTTGTAGCATTTTGCCACCACATGAATCATGTGCAATGTTTGGATCTTAAACTCTTCGTTAAAGGTTCTAGTTATTTTGTCGTCAGGAGTCAAATCGTTTAATTTTTCTATCATTTTTTTTATATAAAAAAAAGAAAGAAAGTTTAGTTTGATCTAGGTTTTTATACTTTGTCGATTCCTTTCATCGAGATGAGAGATACGGTGTAAAAATTTGACCGCATTTGGTAAAGATTTAAAAAAAAAAACAATTAAAAAGACCATCCTATAAAAAGTTGTGTCAAACTCACCCGTAGCTGGGTTTCTAATACAGTAATACGGGATAGTTAAATGTGTTGTGAGGAGTCATTTTTTCATTGTAGCAGTGTTTGGAGCCTTTTTTTTTTTTTTTAAACATCTTTGGAACTTCGGATATTAAATTTAATGTGAGCAGAAGAAACGAAAGAGAAAATTTAGGAAAATAAGGAGACAAATCGGTAAGGGAAATCAGGGAAAATAATTTTTTTTTTCGAAATTCAAGTTTGTTTAAAAGTAAATTTTTTTTATTTATTTTTTGCTTATAATTTTAATACTCGCACTTCTTTTTCGTTAAATAAATGTGCAGATTGATTATTTCGCATATCTGTCAGAAAGTGTTGCATTAAAAAACAATTAGTTTTGACAAGACGCAATCTATTTCACCTTATTGTCCCAAGGTGAAAGCAATAGAATACAATATTACAGCTCAAACATAGATAGTTCGTTTAATTACACATTTGTCGTGAGAGTATGTACTAGCTAGCACTATTATGTACGTATAAAAAAAAAATTAGAGACTATAAACTTTAAAACATCACAAATGGCCTTATGAATACCGATCTGTAGTGATTCTGTACCATACTGTGCCGGGCTGAAAGAAGAAATGACGAACACAAGACTCAAACTTAAGAACCGTTGTATGTAGGGTGCATTTAAATAATAAAAAAAAAAAAAACCTTGTAACGAACATATTAAATTTTGAACAAACCTATATCACTTAAAATTAATATGTTAAACAAATTCTAGCCGCACCTTGGTCCATTTATGAGTAGAAGGTAATATTTTCTCAGAAAATATGAGAATGGAAATGTGACTAACTTGTTTCGCTAAGTCTTCTTAAAAAATAAGTAATTACCTATAATTTTCAAACTTTAAACTTATGGACTTACTTGAATAATTTTTTTTGCAATATGGATTTTATTTGATAGATCTTAATGAGATCTTTTGAACGATGCAAAAAAAGATTGAATAATTATTTTCATAAATAAATTATTTCTTAAGTTTAAAAATTGCAAATAAGCATACTTATTTTTTAAGAAGGCTTGGTGGAATGGGTAAAGTTAATCGAACAAGTTGACTTGTCAACAACGTGAGCTAATCACAATAAATGAGCCGAGTAGCAACATGTTTGAGCTTGATTTGAAAACTTAACAAGTTTCAAAAAATATTAAGCTTGACCTATTTAGAGAATTGATTTTGTCACTCTTCTTTTCTTTAACAATATTCCCTTTCTCTCACGAAATAAATTATCTAATAGAAACACAAAGGAAAATAACTCCTCTATTTATGTAACAAATCAGTTTTTAATGAGTTTTTGACGAGCGAATATGAGTTTGAATTTTGATTCTTTGATGGGCCAAGTCCTACTGAAGGAAGGAATTTTCAACTATTTCATCTGATTAAGTTAGGCAGAATAAGTGTGCTTTCTCTCTAACCCTAAAAAGGCCGTCGTCCCGCATCTTCTCCTTCCCCTCCCCCAGGGTTTTACGCCCTAATGGGTGCCGGGAGGGGAGGGATTTCTCCCCCTCTTAGGGTTTTTCCGTCTCTTTATCTTAGATCTCTGAGGTTTTCTCTCCCTCCCCCTTCACCCCCATCCTCCTCCTCCCCAAACCACCATCCACCGGCCCTCCTCCACCTTTTTCGCCGTGTAGTTCAATGGCCTTTGGAGGTAGTGCCATGCAAATCATCGTCACCAGAGGCGTCCTCCCCCTACCGAAGTGGGAGATCTAGGCTGATGGATGAAGTCTGCTCCGGCACGATGGACTCTATCCGATTCCATTACTGGAGTTTCTCTTTTTTGTTACTCCCTCCGTCCCTTTTTAATTGTCCTGTTTCGTAATTCCAACTTATTAAAAAGACATCATCATTATACCTTTCACGTCAACTTTTTCATCTACTTTCCCTACTTATCCATCATCATTACACTTTTACTCACTTACTTTTCAAAATAGAATCTACTTTTAGGGACAAAATAGACAATTCATCAACTTTTACCCACTAACTTTACAAATGGACATTTATTAAGAGACAGCCCAAAATGAAATATCGGACTATAAATAAGGGACGGAGGGAGTATCTTTTTTGGTATCCCCTGTGTGAGATTTCTCCCCTTTTGTGGGACTTTCTATCACCCATGTATGGGTGTTTTTGTGTGTTTTCTGCAATGCTCTGACTGTTTGGAGCGATGGTTTTGTTGGAGTTGGGTGTAATTTTTGAATTGAATTCTCTCCTGTTTGGTTTTTTGATCTCTTGTTTAGGAATGAAGTTTTCTCTTAATGTACTGTTTCTTGAATCTATAATATCATTTGTTATCGTTGGAGAAAAAAAAAGTTAGGCAGAATAAATTCTTTCTATCGTAGGTGGAAATATGAAGTTTCCACCACCTATTGCAAGTTTCACTATGCATTTATTGCAATAATTAGAATTGTTCATCTTGTAGGACCGGCACGGTAGAGTCCACAGTGTAAGTGGTGGAAACTTGGAATTTAATTTCCACCTATGGTAGGGAGAATTTAATCTCATTTTAAATTGCCAAACATGTTCTACTCCACTTTTTTCTTGCCCGCAGGCCTAAGGCTCTGTTTGGAACCTAAAGAAAAAAAAGGAAAGGAAAAGAAAATAAAAATGAGAGAAAAATAGGAAAGAAAATTTACTATTCACAAAACTTAAAATTGTTATTTTCTTCTTATTTTCTCTTCCAACTAAACAATAGAAGGAAATTTTTTCTAATTTTCGTTTCTTTTCCTTTCCTTAGGTTACAAACAGACCCTAAATTTTCACTCAAAAGTGGAAATCAAAAGGCCACGCAGATCTACTGGAAAGATCTTTGAGCCTGTAGTTTAAAAAAATTGTTCATTTTTTTCTTTGCCTTCTTAGCATAAATTGGCTTTCTGATTGGTCTGGCCCCACAGCTTTTGACTGGAACCTTCCACTTTTGGACGCATGTCAGCAGATAACTTGGAGAAACCCCTTAGTCAGCTTGTGGCCACCGATTTTTGTGACCATTTTTATTTCTTTGTTTTTTTCTTAGCCCACTAACGAATGGTCCTCATTTGTGGAGTGATAGCACCTACACGTGTTACTCCATAAGCTTTTTTCCATCGCACATTGACGTGGAAAATCACATACTTTGTGGTGGAACGACACTTATGTTGTTGGTAAAAAAAAGTCGACACCTATGTACTAGTGAAGAAGGCTCCTAAAGGACCACGTGACGATACTTTAAGAAAAAATTGTAATTTTCCCGATTCTTTGAGATATCCAATTAAATGTCTAGCTCCTAACCTTCCCCATTCATTGTAATTTGTGGATGTCAAAAAATAGCAATGCTATATTTGGTATGAAATTGTGGCAACAAAAATGGATATGGACACTTATCTCATAGGAGTATAATCCAAGTCATTTGATTTGTATTTGAAGAATTTTGAAAAATAAAATGAGTTTAAGAAGACAATTTTAAGTTCAAAAATGATGGACTTATTGAAATCTAAAAATATGCAATATGGATCTTATTTGAAAAATCTCATTGAGATCTTTAATACAGTGCAAAAAAAATTAAAAAATTATTTTTCATTTACATTATTTTTAAGTTTGAAAATATGAAATAAGTACTTATTTTTTAAGAAGGTGTTCTGGAACGAGCTCTAATAAGTTGCTTCGTCAACTCGCGAGTCATTAGAAAATTTGAAGTAAAACAATTGTGTCTATTGATATCCGACCAAATAATTGTTTTGAAATTCAAAACATTATGCACAAAAACTAAATTATTCATCGACATACAATAAAATTAGTTTTGTGCACAAATAATTTTTTTGTATGGGAAGTTGACAGGACTGATAAATGAGTCAACGAGCCGAATAATAATTTATTTTAAATTAGTTTGTAAACTTTAACAATTATAAAAAATATTTCATAAATAGTTATATGAGTCAATCTCAAATGGATTTTAATCAAGTAGATCACGAATAACTATGTAGTAGTTTGCAGTTTTTAAACATAAAAAAAAAATTAAACTAATACAGTAGTTTTTTGAAATTGATTTAAAAAAAGATTAACAATTTTTTTAGAAAGATGTTTTAATAAACAAAAATGCTAGAGGCACACCTCAGCCACACCTCTCTCACATACAAGGGACTAGGGGTGTAAATGAGCCGAGCCGAGCCGAGTTTCGGTGAGCTTGAGCTTGGCTTGTTTGCTTAACAAGCTAAAAACTCGAGCTCGAGCTCGGTTCGAGCCTTAACGAGCCGAGATCTTAACGAATCGAACTTAGTCATTTACTAAGCGAGCCTCTTTAATCGAGCCGAGCCTCTCTAAACGAGCCGAGCAAAGCTCTACTAAACGAGCTGATTACTCGAGTTTGAGCTCGGCTCGTTTACTAAACGAGTCGAGTCGAGCCGAGCTGAGTTCGCGAGTTACTCAATTCATTTACAGCCCTACAGGGAACCTACTGAAATAGGCCCCACCTGCATGTGAGAGGAGTGTGACTGAAATATACTACACCTGATCTGTCCCTATACCTCTCTTCAATAAATGGTCTTGAATTTCTCTATCTACTTCACGTGCCAGACTTGATAACGGTGAGTGGCGGATGACGTGTTCAAAAGCGCAACGAGAAAGTGCACCTACCTCTCTCTCTCTCTCTCTACCCCCTCTTTCTCTCTCTCCTCTTATCCCCACAGAACACACGGGTTTTTATCCACAGCTTGTGGCCTACCTCTTCTCTCTCTCTCTCTCTCTCTCTCTCTCTCTCTCTCTCATCGTCATTTTAGAGGCTGTAGATATTTTAGCTTTTTTCGTCAATCACAAAAAAATCGTTGAATATGTCATAGTCTTATTTTATATATAGTCTTACAGACAGATATTGTCTGTTCCAAAAATGACAGATATATAGGAGTATTTGGATCAGATTTGTCATCTTTTCCTCATTTTCATATTCTATGGTTTTTTGTGCCAATTTTTGTGCTCTTTTTTCTTTTAATTTTTTTGACAAGAGCAATTCAACTCTTGGGGCCACCTCACTCCACGCGTAAGCCTTTGAAATGGTTGTGGGAGGAGTTATACGAATTAGTCTGAGATGAGCGTAAGTTGACCTGGAAAATCCTGTATTACCAAAAAAAGAAATCAAAATTCAAAAGAGAGAATATTTTCAAATATTTTACTCTTTTTCAATTTTGATCAAAGTTCTTTTATGTTCCTAATTTATCTCGTTAAGAAAAATGTTGAAAGTCAAAAAAATAATTACTCGATTTTTAAAGTAATTTTGTTAGTTCCAAACTTCACTAAAATATCTGAAGAATATTTGTGGGCAATAACATATCCGACTTTAATAAACTAGACAATTATCCTCAAGGAATCTGAATACTACACATTGTTCCTCTGCCTCACGACACGTGTTGATCAGTTTGTGGAAAGTATAACAGATTTGTGTGGCCCTTGTCCTAAAATATGTGGAGCCCACACCAATATGTGATAGAAAAGAGTTTGGGGTAAACGGGAACGCCATGTGGTGCCCTAAGGGCACTGAACAATTACTCCTCTCACGCTCGTAAAAAGCCGAATAAAAAGTCAAAACTATGGATAATGGGTGAGCTGACAGCTCCCGTCTGTAGAACGGCTGTTCCCATCTCAGCAATTGACGGTTCGAATTTTAATCGAGGAATAGGCAATTCAGATTTGTATGCAATTTATATGCACTTAAATTTAATCCAAATTATTTGTGTCCAGATGAATGTCCAGATTTACCGCTCCACAATCGCTTGACAATATCCATGGGTCCATGAATGCACCATTTAGCGTGCTCGTACATTAGATTGACTGTTACCCATTTTGGACTGATACGCTAATGACCCTATCCCTTTTCAATGTGTCTAATCCTTGCGAAAAATCTATTAACTCCGATACCGACAACATCTTGACCCATTCTTTCAAATTTTTTGCTTTTTTTTCTGAATTTATGAACGAAATTGATTAAGCACTTATGAGCATCTGAATTAATTGAGCTTTTTTACATCGACATGTAGTAAATGATTCCTATAATTTTCACAGGACTCCAAAATAGATCCCACATGATTCGGTCCACATTGTGTATCTTGAATACTGCTATGAGTGCCGACGGTTTCCGTGGGGAGGTCGTACCGACGGCCATGCTGGAAAAATAGGGTATTTAGTTCAAACACTCTACACACATCGAATGTTGATGATTCCCGTACAAGAATCCCCTCGAATTTTTTTTTGACAGAATTTTTAGATGTCTCGGATTGACCGTCCAGTGCGACCGTCGGTACGATTTTGCCACGGAAACCGTCGGTACCTATCATTTTCGAAAAAAAAAAATCACGTTTTGCGAGATAAAAGCGGGAGTGGCGACCACGAACGCCACCTGTCCGCTGGCCTCCCCCGTTGAACGTCAGCCACAAGAAATTCAAGAATACCCATTGGAATTCTCGATCTTTCCACCGAAAAAAAAAAAATTAAATCGAAATTATCAGCCGACGTGGCGGCCCCTCTTTTCCTCTCTTTTTATCTCTCTTCTCTTCTTCTTCCTCCCCCTCTTCTTGTCCCAAAGCGCGCGCTCTCTCTCTCTCTCTCTCTCTCTCTCTCTAGATCCTAGTCAGAAAACTGACTGGCTCTTGTATTTGCTGTTTGGATCGAGATATGAGTAGGTAAATTGTATTGGAATTGTTCGATTTGAGAAGTGAGAGGTAGCTAAGTTAAGCTGAGGGTAGAGAAGATCAGATTCAGTAATTGCTTCAGGATTTGATGGTTTCTGCAGCTACGGATTTACAGGTATCGGATTTAGCTTTTTAGTATTTAAAAATAGCTAGTACTTGATAATTTAGAGGCATTTATTTGAAAAAATTTGTTTTTTTTTTTTTTTTTTGTGTGTGGATAGGCTAGACAAATTCTATCGGGGAAGTAGAAATTACGG
>BPLS01024248.1:0-13928 GCA_019656275.1 Rhododendron kiyosumense | reverse complement strand
GGTTGTGGTGGGGAACCTCTCGCTGGTTTTTGGAATTCGACATCAGGAAGTGTTTTCACACCATCGACCGACATCGACTCATCCCAATCTTTAAGGAAGAGACGGATCAATGATCCCAACTTCTTTTACTCCATTCAAAAAGTCTTTTTGAACACGATGTGGATTCGACCCAAAACCACATGAACACACAATCGCATGGAGAATAATCAAGCAAATACAGAAGGGAAAAAAAAAAGTTGTCACAAAGATTCACATGCTGTTGCTTCTTTTTTTCCTTCTCTTTTTGGTCATTTGGTAGGATGAAATAGAGGAAAGGAATGGTGTTTTTGGACAGTGATTTTCAGTTTTCTTGTTTGAAAAAGGGAGTTTATAAGTACAACTGCGAATTTGCTGCATGTAACTTGTTTTTAAGTAAATAATATTGGGACAAAAATACCCTTACAAAAATGGACAAAAATACCCCTACTTTTATTACATACAACCACAAACATATAACCACATCCAAAACACATCCCCATAACCCACCCACGTTTCCCTCCATTTTTTTCATCTCCTTCTAGGGATAAATCTTCTGATCCTTCTCCAGGCCACCACCATTGTTGAGCTCCCACCTCCCACCATAAACCTAATCGACATCTGCCTCCGAACTCTCACCTCACACCTCCTAACTCTCAATGGAAACCTCCATTGCTTCCTCTCCCTCCATTGGTAAAGAAGAAATCTTAAACCCGACATATGAGAGCAATGTGCATTTTGATTGGGGATTGGAAGGTTGTGCAATGGAAATGGAAGTTGACAAGGAAGAGGGAGCCATGGATGTTGTAGTTTCAGAGCTGAGATCACAGCAAGAGGTAACTCATCACTCCTCCATTTTTAGCCCGGTTCTGTCCCGACATTTTCATATTCTAGAACTTGAAATTACGCCACAATTTCAAACTCTAGAGTTTGAAAATTTACAATAATATCATATTCTCAAACTTGGAATTCTGCCAAAATTTCAAACTCTAGAGTTCGAAACTTGTTGTGCATACCGATGCTCTGGACTATCAATGAAGGAAGTATGGTAATGTGCACATAAATTAATTTGGGTCTCTAGGCCTGCCCTCTCTGATGCCATTTGGCTTTGATTTGGGGGTATGGTTCTACAACAAAACGTCCCTGTAGCTCCTCGGTTCTTGGAGGTTTAGGGGGGCCACTGTTTCAGTGGTACTCTGAGAGCAGCCACTTTGTGCATATATTGCTAAAGGTTAGATCTGTCTTCAATCATCCCCCGCCCATACCACCAATGATTGGGGACTAGATGGGTTATGTTATGTTGTTGTTGTTGTTGTTGTAGAGTTCGAAACTTGTCACTCCATTTTAAACTTGGTTCTGGCACAACATTGTCAGATTATGAAACTTGAAATTAGGCTAACATTTCAAATTCTAGAGTTTGAAAATTGAAGATAATATCATATTCTAAAACTCGGAATTTTGCTGATATTTCAAACTCTAGAGTTTGAATATTGTAGACAATAATCACTCCCCCATTTTTAAGTTGGATCTGTCCGATGTGTTCAGATTCTAAAATACGAAATTATGCTAAATTTGCAAACTCTAGAGTTTGGAACTTATATCATATTCTAAAACTTGAACTTATCACAAAATTTCAAACTCTAGAGTTTGAAACTTGTTGACAATATCATATTTTAAAACTTGAAATGCTACAAAAATTTTAAAATCTAGAGTTCAAATATTGTGCAGAGTGTGTTTAATTGGTTTTTTTTTGGATGTTTTAGGGTGACACTTCAACATTTGGTAGTCATGTAGGGCCCACAACTAATCCTACTCCCACTCCTACACTATATGATTATACGGAGTATTTCACAACGGACAAGGTGAGTGTTTCAAACCATGGAGTTTTTTTTCATGTGCAACCTTATGGAGCGGGTTATGAATTTTTTTTTTTTACTTCTGTAAAGGTATTTTTGTCTGAGAAAGAGTAGGTAGAGTGGACAAGATCTACGGGTAAACGATATGGCTTTGCCATTATCATTAAGGCCTTGGAGAAGTTTATTAAGAATCGCAAATCAAGGATGAGGTTTTCATGCGAAAGGAACGGGAAGTATAGGAAGTTTGTGAAAAAGTCTTTGGGGGAGGAGGTGGCTGTGAAGAAGAGGGCGACGCGTTCCACGGGCACAAAGAAAACTGAATGCCTATTTCTTTTGAAAGGTGTAAAGGGCAATGATGGTTGGACTGTCTCTGTCCACAATGGCACTCACAATCATCCTCCAGCGGTGTACTTGGAGGGGCATTCGTATCCTGAAAGGTTGTCGGCGGAGCAAACTGCCATGTTGATGGATTTGTCAGTCTCTATGGTTAAACCCAAACAAATTCTAAGTGAGTTAAAGGGCAATGATCCTTCAAACGTTACGACAATCAAACATGTGTACAATGCACGACATAAGTACCGAGTGATAGATAAAGCCGGGAGAACTCAAATGCAACATCTAATGGCTCGGCTACAACATTTTAGCTATGTGAATTGGGACCGTTCGAACAAGAATGGAAATGTCACGGACTTGATTTGGGCTCCCCCTTGCGCTGGAGAGATGTTACGTGCTTTTCCTCGAGTGTTAATGATGGATTAGCGATGATGGTGATAGTAGTGATGCCACCGTGGTGCTTGCTGTTGTGTGGCAGTGGTGCTTCGATAATGGAACGGAGGTAGCACGGGAGAAGAACGGGGAGAAGGGAGAAGGGAATGGTGGTGGTGTTTTGGGTGGGTTTCAAAAGTGGAGCGGAGGGGAATGGAGGGGTGGGAGGGTTTTTAGAGGTGATGGTTTTCAGAAGTGGGAAGTGGGCTTCAGTAGTGGGTTTCAGAAAATAGAGCGGACATTTTGAAATTTTTGGCCGAAGTACTTGGTTGAAGTAGGGAATGATACTTTCAGAAGTTCACAGCTATTTTGAGGTTGTATGATAACAAATTTTTACAAGATTTGTGGTTTAAGTTAACAAAAGGCTACAGTAAATTCGCAGTTGCATTTATAAACTCCCTTGAAAAATTACACAAACAGATATCGAAATAGCCTTTCTTAAGTTGGCGATTTTGATCGGTGATGATCCAGTCCAGTGGTGGTGAGATGGATGTGGCTCCCATGGTTGTGTTGCTTTGGTCGTCTTTTGTGTGCCGAATTCCGGTTGGCGGCCTTCCGAGCTCCCAATCGGGCGTGGGGCTAGCATTTCATCGTTTGGTGTGGTGATTTCGCAGATGAAGATTGTTTGTTATAGGGGATTGCTCGGAATTTTTGTAGGCAGTGGCGGTGGTTGGCCCTCAAGCCCTGATTGCCTCGGTTCTCACTATTGTAGGCTGGTTCCGGCCGCCGGTCTCTACATCCGAGAGAGGCCGGCTCGGCTTAACGGCTCGGCTAGGCTCCGATGGTTTGTACAGCAGTAGCTACCGGTGTAGTTAGGGTTTGTGGGATAGTTTGGGTGGGCTGGTCCAGGCTTGGACCGGTTTTGGGTGTTTGGGCGTTATTGTTTTATTTGGGTGTCGGGTCGGGCTTTAATGTATTATATGTTGTGGATCCTGGTAGATCTTTAGGTGATTTGGGCTTTGCGTGGTGTTCCAACAGTTTGTTGGATCCCTTTCCCCTTTCCCCATTTTTAATAAAATTTATTTTTTGCCGATAAAAAAAAATGTATGTGGTGGATGGGATACATACTAAATGGTTTTTCCCACTTAATTGTACGAAAATGATATGAGTACCGACCAAAAGGGGAGAGAAAATGTACCGACGGCCGCCGGCCGGCCGTCTCCGGCCACCGGACGGCCGATCCGAGCCGTCCAAAAATTCTAAAAAAAAAAACCGATGGGGCCAACGCAAGAATAAACGTCATCCGAAGTGTGTAAGGTGCTTGATCTGAGCACCCTTTTTTTGTGTATATATGTATATACGTGTATATATACAAAAAAAGAATGCTCAGATCAAGCACCCTACACACCTCGGATGACGTTTATTCTCGCGTAGGCCCCATCGATTTTTTTTTTTAGAATTTTTGGACGGCTCGGATCAGCCGTCCGGTGGCCGGAGACGGCCGGCCGGCGGCCGTCGGTACGTTTTCTCTCCCCCTTGGTCGGTACATATAGCACTACTCTTAATTGTAGGTATAGTAGGACCAGTGTGTGAGTGCTCTCTCCATTTTTTAAAAACTATTCGCTCAATGATCATGATTCTGCTTGGCTCCTTGCAACCTAAGCTTTTACAGCTGTCATAAAACACGCCATGACGTGGAGCCGTGGAGGCAACGAGCAACATGTACTATTTGGCATCTATACTATTGTACATAAGCATAACTGAGACGAATTCATATTTAGGTTAATGATCAAACCAAAGGTTGAAGCAGAACTACACGAACGGATTCAGTCACTAAATGATGTTGACTCATGAAATGCCTATGGAAAGATCCTCATCATTCATCAATGTCATCATATAGTGCAGTTGAGATTTGCTGTTACCTGCTAGTTTGTGGACAGGTTATTCCCTCTTGATCTATTGCTCTCAAGACTTTTGGCTTATGGTTATCTACCGCATTATTTCTGTGCTGTTGTGGGTGGAATCTATGCGAGTGTGGGTTGTGAAATGATGAGCACGAGGCGGCTTCAGACAGCTTTGGGATTGAATTCGTTTGCAATTTGCTGTGGTCCACAGTAAGGTTTCACATCTTGTGTTTGTAAAATGTGAATTAACCATCTGCATGCCACATTAATCGCAATCGATTCGTGTTTCCTCAAGTTAAATCTTCTTTGTTTTCACATTTACAGTCCTTGTTAAATATTGCTTGTTTTTTATCAAACACTGATTTTTCTGAATGTCAATGATGCAAAAGCAGAGTAATCCCATAGCTTGCAATGTCTGGTATAATGCAGGAAGATGAAATGTTAAAATCAGATGTAGTGGGTTGGACCACATATCCACTAGTTAAATAAGCGCCAATTCTTAAGAGGAAAGGACGATTGTAATGGAATGCTTAAAGCCTCCAATCAATCACAGTGTACGACAGCTTCCAACATTCGCAGTGCTAGCCTCAAATACACGCCATTGTATACGTGTATAAACTGATGTATTTCCTAGAGTCATTTTCCATTTTCATTAGTCCCATCAGAGCTAATCAATGAAAAAAAGATGCTTAAGCTGAAAAATATAGAAATACCTTTAGAAATTGAAGTGCAAACTGCAGAAAACACCCCCACGCCATCCTATCCCTTTGGTCTTTTTATTTTTTTGGATTATAGGGAATATTGTGTCCAAGGGAAAGGCTATTGAAGTGATAGGCACTCCTGAAATGGCTAGTGCTAGTAAGACCTTTCGTTAATCTCTTAGTGGCGGTCAATTGTCAATCAAACTTCTATATAAGCATATTCCTATGTACTGAAGAAACAAAGTGCTCAGTCCACAGCATCAAGTTCAGGAGATTGACATGGCGATCCCCTTCCTTCTTGTTGTTCTTAAGTTGCTGATGATCTTAGTAATTTCGGGTTGGGTTTCACTTTGGCTTCTTAAGCCCACGGAAATATGGACACAGAAATGGAAAGGAGCTGAAGAAAGTGCAAACACCACTGTATTTGGCTACAATGGTACAAACATCTGTAGAAAGAATCAATCCCCCATTCGGACATATAATTTGCATAATTCGCGTTTGTTAGTTAGTATAAGTTATTATTACTAAGTAGGTGTATTCATTCAAGACACAAACAAACTACACAGTTAAACGAATGTGTTGGTTTCAACATTGATCTAACAACTACTGCTCTGCAGGGCTTAACTTTGCTGTCTATAGCTTTCCACTTATTTTTCTGGCTATAGTTGGATTCATTTACTTGGAATTAAAGCAGAAGGAGCCAAGAAGCAGGTAAAAAAACCCTTATCAACATAAAACTTGTCTATCTGCTATAAACTTTGCTTTTGTGCATATTTTACATTACTTCCACTAGAATTTGAATGACAGGCAAGCAAGAAGTCCTCGAAAAGCTCTCTCAAATCCACTCATTGTCAACAGTTATGTTGGTATCATATCTGCAGTTGAGGTTCTTTCAGTATCGCTCTTTGTCCTCTTCCTGGCATGGACGTTCTATTCTCGCATCTCCAATGATTACAGAAAAAAGATGCCGGTCAAAAACATGAAACTGAACATGTCAGTATTATCGTCACTATGCATATGAAAAGAATTAAAAAAATCCAATCGTTATTGATGTTGCTTGTGTATTTCAGGTGGCAGTTCAAAAGCTTTAGGGTGGCAACCCGGTTGGGTTTGTTAGCAGAAGCATGCCTAGCGCTACTACTTCTTCCTATATTGAGGGGTTTGGCCATATTTCGGATACTTGGCATCCAATTTGAAGCTTCAGTAAGATACCACGTTTGGCTTGGAACTGCAATGATACTTTTCGCCACCTTGCATGGTGCAGGCACCTTCTTCATATGGGGTGTCAAAAACCTTATTCAAGATGAGGTGATTTCAAATCCCATCTCTAATTTTCCCCTTAAATGTGAAAGTTACCGGTATTGTGACAGTTTTGTTGATTTATTTCTTTTTATATTGGGGAACAGATGTGGAGATGGCAAAAAACAAACAGAATATACCTTGCCGGTGAGGTTACTCTTGTTACAGGGCTAGTCATTTGGATCACATCACTTCCACAAATAAGGAGGAGACAGTTTGAAATCTTCTACTACACACACCATCTCTACATAGTCTTTTTGGTATTCTTCTTGTTTCATGGTGGAGATAGACACTTCTACATGGTATTTCCAGGGATTTTTCTCTTTGCCCTTGATAAGCTACTGAGAATCATACAGTCAAGACCAGAAACGTGCATACTTTCTGCTAGAGTCTTCCCATGCAATGCTTTAGATCTTGTTCTTCCCAAAGACCCAAGTAAATTTTCAAGTTCTCACTTGCCCAAAAATATAAATATCAAGTGGTCTAAGTTGTCAGAAAAAAGTTTAATGAGAACACTAGAAAGCAGCTCAATTTACATTTTTCTTTGGGTATTCATTTCAGGACTGAAGTATGCTCCAACAAGCGTGATATATATGAAAATACCAAGCATATCTAAATTACAGTGGCACTCGTTTAGTGTATCATCTAGCTCGAGTGTAGATGAAAACACTATGTCTGTGATAGTCAAATGTGAAGGAGGATGGACAAGCTCTCTGTACAACATGGTACAAACTGAGCTAGGCTCAGAAGCTGATCGGATGAAGTGTATTCCAGTTGCAGTCGAAGGGCCTTATGGACCTACTTCACTCGACTTCCTTAGGTACATAAAAATCTCCAACAGCAACAACACATATTTGTATTTAGGAACTCTCAAATTGTATGATTTTTACGATGATTTTTATTTTGCAGGTACGACAGCCTGCTCTTGGTTGCCGGAGGAATAGGGATAACACCATTCCTTAGCATTTTGCAAGAAGTTGAATTTGTCCAAAGCAGTGGGAAAAAGAGGATCCCTTCACAAATACAACTCATTTACGTAGTGAAGAAGTCCCAAGACATATGCCTTTTAGAGTCAGTTTTGCCTTCACTGCTAAACCAGAAATCGGAACAGTTCCACCTCAAACTAAAAGTGTTTGTGACCCAAGAGCAATCTGGCGCAACTATTCGGGAACTACTGAATGAGTTTTCTCGAGTGGAAACAGTAAACTTTGACACTCAATGTTCAAAGTACGCCACGTTTGGACTTGAGAGACCACTCTGGATGGCTGCCATTGTTGGGCTTTCTTCAATCGTGTTTCACATCGTTCTTTGTTGTTTCAACGCTGCCTTTTTTCATCCCATTAAAAAGGCCTCCAAACCAAAGTACCCCACTTCGGTAATTGACCTTTTGCTAATCGGTTCTTTTTCTATAGCTATTATGTGTGGAACCTTCGTAGCTATTGTTCTAAGATGGAGGAAGCTACAAAAAGAGCTTCAAATAAGCTCTCAAAAACCTGTAAAAGAAATCAAACCAAGTTTGTTGGAATCAAGTCGTGCTCTCGAGGAACATGAAATTCATTTCGGAGGAAGGCCTAAGCTTCAAGGTAACCATTTTGTACACCCCTTTTTGCATGAATTCTTCCTCTACCTTTTCGCAACCCATCATCCACATTTCATATTCAAGAACATGGTTTTCTTATCATGCGGTGAATTGTGCAGACGTGTTTGCACAGTTTCCAAACGAAACAGGCGGTTCCGATGTTGGAGTCTTTGTGTGTGGACCTGAAGGAATGAAAGAGTCAGTGGCCTCATTGTGCCAGATGAAGTCTCAAGGTATCAGAATGGGTGCTCACAGCAAGAAGCCATACTTCAGTTTTCACTCACTCAATTTCACCCTCTAAGGGCTTCAATAGACAGTGGACTTCTTGAGATGCTCTGTGTATCTCTAAGCATATAGATACTTCTTTCTCATATAAACAGAACCAGAACTTTGTTAGTTTGCTCATGTTGTGGTCTTTAAATCTTCAAAATAACAACTCCATTTCCTTATAAGTTTAGATGTTCTGCTCAAATGCTGACCATTTCTCTACATTAGACTGTTATAGTTTATTAGTTTTCATCAGAAAGTCCGCGATTCTAAAGACATAGTTTCTAAAATTTTATTCGTCGGATGTGCGCACTAGCCTTTCGAAGATCAGAATCATGCATTCGCCACAGAGTACTACTTTTATTTTGACCGGAGCAGTGCTCGCACAAGATGAATGTAATGTTGGAAATAGTACTGCCGTGTGTGGTTCAATTGATGGCTCATGATATGGCAATCAAATCATGAGTGGGAGATCAACTCTGGATTTTATTTTTGCAAGGATGAAGCAGTTGTCTTTTCTCCACCAAACTTTTCTTGATTTAAACCAGCCCACTACAGGTGTCCGGGTAGCTTACCCGCACTTCAACTAATGATGGACCAATCCGACCCACTACAGACTTAAAATGTCAAATTTAGTACTATAATCACTGTCCTATCATGGTGAAGACACTTCAATATGTTGCGGATTTGGTCCATGCGCAACACAATGGAATACAAGTCTAGCAGAAGAAAACAGGAGGCATTGTCTTGTTTGGTGGGTCGGGGAGGCATGTCACTACCCTTGAATTATCAAACCAACTTTTTTTTTTTTCACTTGAATAGATATCTAGCCACGGATCAGGGGACGTGGTGTGCACCATTCGAGCCGTCCGTTTGGCGATCCAATGGTCCAGATTTCATTTCGGCAATGAACTGCTAAGATGTTACACGGTGCTGAGATGAGATCTGGACAGTTGAATCGCTGAACGGACAGCTCTAATGGTGCACAACACCATGCCCCATTCCCTAACGTGGACTCCTAAGGAGATGGAGAAGGGGTATCGCTAAGCGGCATAGGGATGGTGCAAGCCCAAAGGTATCAACCACAACAAAAAGAAAAAAGTCTATTATATTTTTAAAGTTCAAACCATTGTTTACAATTGATAAAAAAAATAAAAAATTGTTTACACAGTTATCACACATTTACACGTTTTTGTATACATATATTTTTACTATTTTCAACCCACTTTTGAAACTTTAACCTTCTAGTGAATCATCATAAGTGGAATGTGTTTTTCCTTCCAGTTCACTTTTCCAATTCATTGGCATTTCTTCTTTTCCTTTGGTTTTTTCAAGTTTTCTTGTCATCATTTCTATATATTCAACCAAACAGAAAAAAAGAGTAACAAAGCTTATCACCTAATTCATTTCTTTAGTTCTTTTTTGATCCACAAGTTCCAAAGTCCAAACACAACTTAGGCCGCATTTTTCCTAAATTTTGTCAGGTATTTTTTTCAGTACTTTTTTTCTTTTTGTAACTTTCTGTTTAATTTTTCATCGTAACTTTTAAAATTAATTATCATCTCGACCATAGGAATAAAAAATACTGAAATATAGATCGAAGTTGAAATAAATTAATATATGATGGCACATAAAAACAAAAATACCAGTTGTTTACTTGTTTTGTATTTTTTTTTCTCCAGCAATTTTTTTCATCTCGGGCATAATTTTTAACTATTATTTAGACTCTTTTACTCGAGATAAATAAATAATTCGAAAATAAAACATGAACATAACAAAAATACTAGGACAATAATACCAAAAATTTAGGGAGATTGGGGCTAAGCGTGCAACTCAAAAGCAAGGGTTAATTCAGTTGGTTGATGGGTTTGCTCCCCACACAATTGATCAGAGTTTGGTTATTAGGATTATGCCATGATAAAGTAATTTATTGTGAATCTCTCTCGGGTATGGATAGATTGCCTTTGAGCGAACCGAAAAGGAGATTAATCGAAATACGCGTAAATCGGCCTGAACACTCTTCGTTGTAAAAACTAAAAGAAAACGCAACACAAAGTCACATACACATGCCAACTAGTCAACAAACACTGTCCATTGGCATCGAGACACAACTATATAAACGTAGCGTTTTACGGGCGGTTTGCATTAGTTACAGAATCGAAGCCAAAACAGCTGCGATTTGGGAGTCGCAGTTCAACTAGTAATCCACGTCTCTCTCTCCTTCGCGGAAATATTTGCGTTGCTTCTAAACTGTAGGAGTGGATGCATTTGTCGTAGTGCCCACCACCCGTTTGATATATTGCCTCCGAGAGGAGCATGTAATTTGAGCCTCCTTTCTTTATTGTTTCAAACAGAGACAAGATCCAGCTAAATTCCGATATTACTTTTCCAATGTTGCGGAATTTCGTTGTATCGTCTGCTGTTAGAAGTGCTAAATCCATTACAAGAAGTATTACGTGCTATCAGTTTTCAGTTCATGAAGACCATTTTTGCTATCGTCGTCGTGTCATTCCGTTGTCACTCATATTCAGTCGCTGCCATTGTAATTACGACACACCCACATCACATATCCCCTTGCCACCTTTTGCATTTGGTCGAAGTCTGAATTTAACAAGAAGGTTGACACTGCCATATGAAGCATGCCTAATTTTCTTGTGCCCTTCACCTTTTGCTGCCCGGGTGAGTGGATATTCATATTTTTCGGAAACTGTTGCAGTGGATTTATGCGTTACAAACGATGTCGATAAGCTGTACAGAGCTATTACTGATTCGTCTTCTGATTTGAATCCTCATAACTCCATGGAGAGAGGTCTTGACCAAGTTGGCGTACAACTGACGACTCCATTGGTTGTTGAGGTCCTTCAAAAGCTTTGTTTTGAAGAAAAATTGGCCTTTAGGTTCTTTAGTTGGGCAGCACGCCAAGAAAATTACTCTCATGAACCTCAGGTATACAACGAGATGATTGACATTCTTTCTAGTACGAAATACAAGGTCAAGCAGTTTCGGATAATTTGTGACCTTCTGGATTACATGAAGAGAAAGGAGAAAAATAGTGTTCCTGTCGAGGTAATAATTAACATTTTGAGACAATACACGGAAAAACACTTGACCCATCTTGAGAAATTTGCCAAGAAGAAGAAGATAAGGGTGAACACAGCCACAGAGGTCCATGCCCTCAATTTACTTTTGGATGCTCTGTGCAAGTGCAGTCTTGTTGAAGATGCTGAAGCCATGTTTTCAAAGATAAAAAACAAGGTTAAACCAAATAGCCATACGTTCAATATCTTGTTTTTTGGATGGTGTAGGGTTAGGAACCCCAGTAAAGGCATGAGCATTCTTGAAGAGATGATCAAAATGGGTCATACGCCCGACAATTTCACTTACAACACTGCCATTGATACCTTCTGCAAAGCAGGTATGGTGAAAGAGGCTTCAGAACTGCTGGAGTTCATGAAGACGAAAGGTTCGACAATGTCTTCTCCCACTGCAAAAACTTATGCTATCATGATTGCGGCACTTGTCCAGATTGATAAGATGGAGGAATGCTTTAAGCTTCTGGAGGATATGATCAACAGTGGATGCCTTCCTGATGTATCAACTTACAAGGAACTTATCGAAGGCATGTGTTTGGCTGGAAAGGTTGAGGCAGCTTACAAATTACTGGAAGAGATGGGAAACAAGGGTTACCCTCCTGATGTGGTCACCTACAACTGTTTCCTCAAGGTTCTTTGTGACCAAAAAAATAGTGATGAGGCGCTTAGGCTTTTCAGTAAAATGATTGAGGTGGATTGCACGCCTAGCGTACATACGTTTAATATGCTAATTACGATGTTTTTCGAGATGGGTGATCCAGATGGGGCCTTTGAGACATGGCATGAGATGGATAAGAGAGGATGCAAACGTAATACTGATACTTACTGTTTGATGGTTGATGGGCTTTTTGATTGCAACAAGATGGAGGCTGCCAGTTTTCTTTTGGAAGAAATTGTAAATAAGGGGATGAAACTACCGTATCAGAAGTTTGACTCATTCTTGAAGCAGCTTTCAGGGATTGGTGATCTCCAAGCTATCCATAGACTCTCAGAGCACATGAGGAAATACTACAATCCAGCTATGGCACGGCGTTTTGCATTGACTCAGAAGCGGAAGAGCACAAGCTTAAGAGGGAAGTAAAGATATTTGGTGGGAACGGAAAAGCTAGTTGACCTCTCTTGTTCTTTGAAGGATGAATCCAAGTGTTGTCAGAAATGGAACATTATTTCCACCACAACTGATAAAGAGGTTATTATCCAACGCTGCATGGATAGCATAATGACATTGGAAATAAACGCTTACCAAACTGTCTTTTGGTTGAAAAAAAATCTCTTGAACCAACCAAGCAAGACTGGTGATGTTGCTTGATGTCTGAATCTTCAAGCTCCTCAATCATGAATCCCTATCAAGTCTCAAGTCAAGCAGGTTTAATGGAAATCGGGTACTGAATCCTCTCGGATGCTCATTACTTCCTTTTCTAGCATCCCTCAGTTGCTGAAATATGAGAAAGTTGAAGAAGATAACTCAGATTTGAGTCTCATGTTTTATGTTGACTTACCAACTCAGTTCAATTTGACGATTCACAGAGCTTTGTCTACAAGGGTTGCTCACATACGAAGAGTGCAGTGATGTAATATCTATTCTGAGTGATATTAGAGGTCTTCTAAATTGGTCCACATTTGGACACACTTGATCGGGATTATTTGATCGAAGAGTTATGATCTTCGTCGTCGTAATTTGGATCCTGTGAATGTGTTCGACAAAATCAGAGTTGATTTGCAAAGCGCCTCTTACAGAAACCCATCACTCTTGGGTATGTTTTTGTCAACAGAATTCATGAAGTCAGATTTCTTCATTGCTAGCTTTTGATTGGCATTTGATTTCGAATTTGGATGGTCCATTGTTTGTTGTTTTGAGCGTGTTGTTTCAAGTGCATCAAACTTTTGTTTATTGTCATATATATCTATTTAACATCAAGGGAGTTGCTGTTCTTGTAAGTGGCATGGTTTTTACATAGTCCCGAAATATGCTTTTGTGAAATGAGATGCTTACTATGGTCTGGAAATTATGTTGCATATGACATTAAAATGGCTTATGCCAATATGAATTTTGCCCGGGAACTTTGTTCGTACGAAAATTCCTTTCGTGTTTTCATCTCCTTAGCAACTGAATGCAAAAGTCTTAGATGGCTTATCCAATGCTAGACTTGTTCTTTAACTATTCAAGCAATTTCTAGAGTAGACATTTGGATGAAAATGAAGTGCATCTTCATTGCAATTTTGTTTTCTTTGGGAGGAATTGTGTCACCGTGTCACGATCTGAACTCCACCATATGTGAAGTACTGGCCGTAAGCGAAGGCGAACAAGACTTTTGCCTTGGGACCCCGAATATTTTTGAAAATAGAGGTCTCTGAATCTGTTGTAGTACCCATTAAATCAAGCATCTAAGATTATATTCAGTCAAAAGAAGCCAATCAAATAAGAGAACCAATCCCATGAAACAAACACAGAGCGGTCTCAGATCCTATGAAAAGAGAGTTGAAAAGGGTCAAACCAGAAAAAAAAATTA
>BPLS01024245.1:0-10583 GCA_019656275.1 Rhododendron kiyosumense | reverse complement strand
ACTTCTGCAGAACAAAGATGAATATGTTATGTAGAGCAATTCTGAAAACCACAGTGGACTTATACCCCAAGCAGACATTGTTTAGTTTGAATTTTGCTTAGAGTTTCTGCTAGACTTGATGTCTTGGTGATCCAGACAATAGTAAGCTCAAAACGGAGAGCGCAGGGTTGGTTTAAATTGCTTGGCCAAAATTCACTGCATTGTAAGAGCTAGAGACTGTATCTTGACCATCCCTGTTTGGCTTATGGATAATTAGGTTTAACCCCACTTCTGCAAACTATAAATTCATCTTCTGTAGGTTTTCCTTTTATCTTTGTGTTTGAATATTTGTTCAGAAAATTGTTGTTTGATTTGTGTTGTAGCTTTGATATTTTCAAGCCAATGCATGAAATGTGGAAAGGCTACATGAACCAACTTCTTAAAAGTGCTGGGTGAGATATTTTTTCTTCTTGACTTAGCCTGTTTTACAATCATGCAACTTCTTATGTCCTGTATAGTATGGTTATGAGTTGTAACTGCAAAAACATGCCTGCATTTTTATCTTGCAGGAAAAATCAGTTGGCACAATACCTTCTCGCTGCAGATCTACATGGTGCTATGATTCTAGGTTAGACCCTCAAGTCAGTATTTTCTGCGGCAGTAATTTATCTAAAGATTGGCCATATGCTCTCCATATAGTATGGAGAAATAGAAGCATTATCTGTGCTCGTCATATTTGGACATACTATTGCCCTAGCATTACCGTAACGGGCATGTAGAATGGCCTAACTGCATGAATGTTATTGAGTATTTGATGGGACCTGTAGAGGTCCTGTGATTCCTGGAAATAAGGGAAGGGACAGGGTGTATCAATAGTTAATTTTTATTGGTTTAATTTCATATTGAAAGTAGAACAACTGGAGCTGTGGGATCAAAATCCCAGTTAAAAAGTAAATTGTTTTGTCTGGTGGTCTGTTTAGGTTATTTTTCTGCTTACAAATGATAACGACTTTTTCTATTTTTGTGCCATTGCCATTGAAATTTGGATCGAACCATCTAGATTACTGATCTACATATTTTTTTGGTTCTAAGTGCTAACTGAATCATTATGTGAATGCATTTTGGAAAAACATCTACTCTCTTGTACTCATGAATGCCTTGGGCTTCTGTTCATTTTTTCTAGATTTTGTTGCTCAAGTGTGTCTGTATTGTCTTTTTCTGGCAGTTGTTCAGTGTAAAGTAGCTTCCTACACTGGAGTGACTGGTATCATGATTCGTGAAACTACAGAAACATTTGGGATAATTACTCAAGATAATAAATTCCGAGGTAATCCATTTGCGTGGAAACAATTTTTTTTTGTACTCCATATATAATTGTGGGCTGGTACATTGCACAACATATATGATGGGGCAAAATCCATTTAGTTTCACTGTGGTTTGGCCTTGTGGCACTTTGGCCCTTGATGCTAATAGCAGCCAGTTCACCCACCATTTTGATGGGGAAAATCCATTCATCCACCGCTTCCATCCTCACCCACCATTTCCGCTAATCCTTTTGCGACTCCTGTTAATCGTTTTTCTTTTTGGTGATGTTTCACTACTTTTTGCAGTTGTGCCCAAAAAGCTTTCTGTTTTTATGTTCCAAGTTGATTGCTGGAAAATTACATTGCATGGAGACAAACTTACCTCAAGGAATGTAGGATCGTGATGCCAATTTTGATAGTAGAACCCCAGGTAAGCCATTGTCTTCCTTGGTTTATATGAGTTGCCATGCATACATGTGTTTTTCGGTGGGTATGCATTAAATTTTGTTCTTATTGAGGTATCAGGTATGTAATCATAAACAACTGCCTGGCATGCAATACGCTCTTAACATACATAACTTTCAGATATTTTTGGAGATAGTAGTTTCCTTCGATGTTCTTTCTTATCACCATAGTTTCCTTTGATGTTGTTAGGTCATGCACACTAATGAGGATTGAAGCTTCTAGTACTGGTGGTGGTGAAAAAAGAAAGAAAAAGAGCATATGGGTAGTTAGGAATTTAAATTTCCATGGCAAGTATCTGCAGCTTTTATGGTATGAAACTCAAATTGATTTTGCCATATTTACCTGATTGGTGTGAAAATTTTTGTTCTCTCTGTTCTTTCCATGCTGAGTTGGAATTTTATGATCCTTGGAAATGGTGCTAAAAATTTGTTTTTTATTTCTTTTTATCTTGAACATTTCTGGGGTTACTTTCTGGTAAATGCACGTCTTCTTTGCTGTCTATTCAGTTAGAGTATCCAGTTTGTCAGTTTTTTTACCATGTTAGCATCAAAATGATAAATATGAACAGATAGTTATGGTTTATTTAAGGCGACCATTATTACAGAACCGCAGGGATGCAAGAGGCTATTGTTCCACAAAGCCAATGCTAGCCATCTTCAGAGAGTCAGTTGAGGAGTTCTAGGAGAGTGAGGTGAACCCATAGGACAAGTATTTGATGCATCAATAGGCTGTAATTTGCTTTGAAGCGAACCAAAATTGCACCTACAATAAGTGTGGGGCTGGGGGACTCTTTAATGAGGCAAAATGACTTCTTAATCTTTACATGTCAAACGATTCTCCTATGTGTAGGGTGGATTTGGCAAATATTGCTCGGAAAATATGCACTTGAAATACTCTTCATTAGAAAACTCACTAAGACGATTGAGTTAATGGCTTGAAATGGTGCAGGTGAGTGTTAGTCACGTTTGAGCTGTCAACAGTCTTCAAAAATCACAATGCATAAAAGTACAAATTAGAATGAGTTCCTGTAGGGGCTGTCGACAGCCTCTTCGTGTGTAAAAGAAGTCGCGAAGCTATACCCCATATCAGTCTTTTAGCATTAAGTTGGGCTTGGAAATTGTCTTAAGACCATTGGGGCACTACACAGATTCCAACGTAGACACTTACCGTGCTTTGTTGTTGGAGAAAAATTAGGGCAGTATAGAGTTCTGGTCGGGGTGACACACCACAAACAGAAGGGAAAAAGCTCTAATGGGCTCTTATCTTGTACACACTGACATAACCCGTGGCACATGTGTATATTGCATTCTGTGTGCACGATTAAAACTATTAGCAACAGTTTTAGAGGCCGGCTTATGTACGATTATCCGCATGTAATCATTGATTCACTGTTTCTTATACACAAGGTGGCTACAAATGTTGGCTCTCTTTTCTAAGTACTTTTCAGTATCTTAGAACACTGGGATACCATGATACAAACCTTTTTTGAATAACTAGAAGGCTGGCACACATGATGGGTGCGGACGTTTTATATGTGGATTTTGTATGAGAGCAAGAAATTCACTTATTTACCCCAAAAAATAAAAAAAATTGGATGTCATCCACTTTTTTTGTTCAGCATGTACAAAATCGGACTCTAAGACGCATTTCTGCGTTTCTTTTATGTATTGGTAGATCTGCTACGATTTTCATAGTTGTTCACTAAGTATGTCGTATCTGGTCGCTGATCACCGTATTCTTTGAAGGCTGCTAAACTCCTTAGTCCAATACATTTTTTAGTCTAATGTTCTCTTTCAAATCAATCATGCAGAAGAAGTCAGTATTGTTATCTCGCTTTTTTAGAACTTGAATTGTGCATTGCCATAGCATCTTCCTCGAGCTGCAAATGTCTGATTACATCGATATAATTTCTGAATCCTTCTCTTGAAAATGAAAATTCGTATGCTCCCTTGCCTCAACAACAAATCAGCGTAGAGTCGAAGTGTCTGGTAATCATTTAATTCAAATCTCCTCTTTATGTGGAGTTGAAGTTTTCGGTTGCGCTAATGAAACATAAATTTTATTGGATAGCAGTTTGTGGTCAAGTATAAGCAAGCCTGTCGCTTGACCGGGTAGTTGGATGCCATTTAGATGTCAATTGGAGGAATAAAACATCACTCACGTTTGTTTTTCCTGTGCTCATTCTTGTAAGTTGTGAAGCTTTCATCTGTGGCTTTGGACTTTAGAGTGCAACAGCGTCATAAGTTTGTGGATTGGTTTTTGGCATGGTCTATCTCACCCCTGACGAAATGCACGTACTCTATGTTATCACAGTGTTAAGGGGTCTATGGCTCAATGGAATTGAGCTCTTTTTGATGGTGTCCACCTCTCTGCTAATGAAACAGTGGCCAACAATAATGAAGTGTTTGCTTTGCTGGTGCCTTCACAGGGCGATAATGGGAAGGATGATGATGTAGACAGAGTTACCAGCGTTGATGAAGGATATCACAACTAATGATGAAAGTCAGCTTCTCCAACCGAGTTCACGTCGAGTGCAAATGGGAATCAGTGGGGCATGGAATTCAAGTATGAAGTACCCTTTATTGAACGCTATTGGCAAAAGATAGAAGTTCTTTTGGTGCATCATCTGCCTTCATGTGGAATACACTGCTTGTTTCAACGCTCTGTCTTGTTTTCGATATCATTTTTTTTCCAATTACAAGTTTTCTAACAGATTGGTAAAGGTGCAAGACATCAACCAGGGAAGGCTTCTGAATTACTAAAGGTTAATCGTGAACTAGAGCAAGAGGCCCTTACCTTACCATAGGAGCTAGAGGCAACTATGGCTATGTTGTAGTAAAATCTGTTTCTATCTTCCTTCTATATCTATGCCCCTGGTATTTCCCCGGAAAAGATTGATTGAACAAATTCAAACTTATTTTTTTAGGAGTAATTCAATTCCTTGAAATAGTGGGCTTTTATTTTTGTCTTCAATTACCTCGTGATATTTTTTTTTACTTTTTATGTTATATTGTCTAGACAAACCCAAAAAAGCAGAGAAAAATAGTAATTGCTAAGTACTGTACAAAAGATTTTTTCAACGAGACCCTTTGCACAAAATAATTGCTAAGTACTGCACAAAAGATTTTTTCAACGAGACCCTTTGCACAAAATATTTGCTCCAAGATGATATGAAGTTTCCCTTTATATACTTTCTCGAGCCCTTCTCGCACATTATCAAATATACTTTCAATGTCGGGGCAAACTATGCTTAAAAAGCTTTTCTTCAGGTTGGGAGAAAAAAGACATTTATGGATACAAAAATAGTATGATGCATGACAAGTATTCCTGAAATTGTCCACACAATTTCATGGATACTTGTCATGTATCCTACCAAACCTGAACCCGGGGGTCCTGCCAAGCACAAGGCACATAGCACCGTGCTATGCATAATCTGGGCCGTCTTTTCGGCCATTCGACGGTATAGATCTCATCTCGACAATGAACGGCTCTCGGTCATTTATTGCCAAGAAGAGATCTGGACCGTTGGATGACCGAACAGACGACCTAGATTATGCACAACATTGCGCTGTGCACCAGGTCCGATAAGTTATTGACAAGTAACATCAACACTTGGGTGAAGTTACAAGATGTTCATCGGGTTCGTTTGATTAGCGAGATAATGGTAAAAAATACAAGAAAGAGAAAATATTTTTGTATTCACTTAGCAAGAATTTTCTAGAAAGTGATAGAAATCAAATTTTTCCGTACAATCCTTTAAAGATATAGAGCTTGCCTAATTTTTTTCTCACAAAAAATGTAGGAAAATTTATTTTCTTGCAAAAACTTTCATCCTAGTCAAACAAATGTGGGAAAAAAAACACTTTTCTTTTTCTTTTCTTTTACTTTACTTTCTATCATTTTCACTATCTATTATATTTTTCTTTCTAATCAAACAAATCATTATAGAAAGGGTAGTGATTTCACTCCCCTTTTTTATAACCATACTTTTATTTTTGTCTTTTTTGATGTCCAAAGCCAAAGGCAAGCGTATCTCGAACAGAAATGCTAACTACACAGATTGTATGTGTACAGATTGTGCACATACGGCTCTATGGGGCCCATGATAGGGTCCCAAAAACAATCCAAGCCGTCCATTAGCTTTAAAATGGTCTTATAAGACATCATGCTAAAAATCAACTCAATCGAATACCTACAAGTGTTTGATCCAATTGCCTAAATGTTTCTTTAGATTTCAAAATCCTAATGTCTAAGTGAAAGTTTGAAAGATTAGATTAAGTATTTAGCGATATTCAATTGAGCTGATTTTTCATATGGTGACTCAGAAAATTATTTTAAAGATAATGGACAACTTGGATCATTTGTGGGGACCCATAGTAGGCACTACTAAGCCATATGTACATAATCTGTGCACATACTCTCTGTGTGGTTAGCATTTCTGTATCTCGAACGTGACGAAGAAGCCGATTCGGTCGACGATGCAGCCCAGAGTTCACCCACTTTCGCTGGTGCTGAGGAACTAAACATAAATGAACAGAGTTACAGAGAGAGAGAGCGCATAAATGAACAGAGTTACAGAGAGAGAGAGAGGGGCTTTGTTTGGTTTAACTTTTAGAAAGTTATTTTTGAGAATTGGAGTGGTAATGAGTAGAGAGATAGAGAGAAAAATTTATTGAAAACTGTGCTGAGAGTTAAAGTTAACTTTCAAAATGTTAAACCAATCGGAGTGGGTGGAACTGGTTGGGCTTTTCCGAAATTCAAAGGTTGGAAACCAAGTGAGGTGATGAGACGGTCAAAAACATTGGGGTGCTTGATACCCCAAAACGGCCTGGGGGCGGCATCACAATCAGACCCAATAATAGTAACATGGGAGGAGGAGGAGGAGAGAAGAAAGAGAAGGAGGGGCGAGAAGGAGAGAACAGTGGTGCTCCCTCACGAATTAGTGGTGTCGGAAGTGCTGGCAAGGCTTGCTTGCAAACCTCTGATGCGACTCAAGTGTGTCTCCAACCTCTGGCGTTCATCCATCGAGGACCATTGTTTTGGAAAGGTACATTTCTCCCGTTCTCTATCTCAGGGTGGCCTATTACTATTTGTATGTCCTGACGTTCACTATAACTTGAGGTTCTTCAACTGCACACCGTTAGGGTCAGGGTCAGGGTCAGGGTTAGGGTTTGGGCTAGGGTCGAAAGGTGAAGGAGTATTAGAGTCAGATTTGGTTCACCATTTCACCGTTTCCAGCAAGATGTACGACGGATTTACCCAAGTCGTTGACGGCCTCTTCTGTGCCTACAGAGGTAATTGCATGTGGGTTTGCAAGGTCTCTACTGGTAGTTCCATAGAGCTCCCACCATGCTTTAATTATCCTCGTCGTCAGAAATCTAGATTCTACCTCGGGTTTGATTGTACTAGAAAGGAATACAAGTTGCTTAGATTGTGCTTTTGTCGGGACCCTGGCGGTGAAGACTTTTATTTCCCACCAGACTGCGAGATTCTTACTCTAGGCAAGGATGCTGAGTGGAGAAGCATCACCAGTGGCCATCCAGTTGACTACTTGGGCAAGACCGTCTTCCTCCATGGCAATAGCACTCTCTTTTTCTGGCCCAAGAATGGACGCTCTGTGCTTGTTGCGTTCTCTTTCAAGGAGGAGGTATTTGATGTTGTTGTGCTCCCGCCAAGGCCGTTCAGGGGTGAGGACCATCGGGATTCGCTACTTCAATTTGGAGACCATCTGGCTCTGGTGGAGGAGTTCTTTGATCAGGAGTTAGAGCTCTGGGTATATGGGGGCAAGATGCCTGGAGAAGAAGAGAACAGGGGAGGAAAACAAGATGTCGATGTGGACGTTGTTGATGACTATGAAGAAGAAGAAGATAATCCATGGACTAAGCACATCATCAATATCCCATATGCTTTCAGTCGCCAAGGATTTAGTTTACTTGGAAACCTCCCTACAGGTGAGATGTTAATGACTGGTACGCTCATAGCAGAGGAAGAAGAAGAGATTAATAACAGTAATAACAAGTCACCGGCCCTCGTGACCGTCATGCCTCCTCTTTATTCATACGACCCCACTAAGGAAAAGTTTCAAGAGCTTGTAATTGGCAACAAGTTCCAAATCTCTCCCCTACCTTCCATTTCCATTGGAACTTACACTAACAAGCTCCGTATATACCAGTGTGTGGAAGATGTCAGACCATTGGAAAATTCGATTAGAGGAGATGAGTCCAATCTTGGAAGAACTTATAGCTTGATTGGCTGGTCAACGCACGTCTTGCCAAACAAACTTGAAGTGACTGAAGATCCATGATGGGAATGACTTCGGTGTCCTCGGTCATTTTGGGGACACCGTAACTTTTGGCATAACAAAATCATTATGAGTATAACCAAAACCGAATACAAGCATAACAAAACCATAACAAGGCATAACTTGTTAGTTATGCCTTGGTTGGGTTTGGTTATGCCTTGATTGATTTTTTGGATATTCCTTAGTTATGCCTTGTTTGGGTTCTGTTATGCTTATAATGGGTTTTAGTTATGCTCATAATGGTGAAGTTATTCCAAAAATTACGGTGTCCCCAAAATGACCGGGGACACCATAGCATCATCCATCGATGATTTGCTCAACTATTCTGTGCCCCTACTCTTTCTTGATAGTAGTATGATTTTTGTTCAACGGTTATTTATGATTGTGGCTTTGTTCTATATAGGAGTATTGTGATTTTTGTGGTTTCCAGGGCAAGTATCTGCAGCGTTTATGGTATGAAACTCGAATTGGTTCTGCCATAATTACATGATTGGTGTGAAAAATTTGTTCTCTCTGTTCTTTACCTGTTGAGTTGGAATTTTATGATGCTTGGAAATCGTGCTAAAAATCTTTGTTTTTTTTTCCCTCTTTGGCATTTCTGGGGGTATTTTCTGGTAAATGTGTCTTATTTGCTGTCTTTTAAGTTTGAGTGTCCAGTTTGTTACTCCTTTTTTAGCAAGTTAGAATTAAATTGATAAATAAGACAGAGAGTCATTTATTTAAGGCGACCACTAACAGAACCGCAGGGATGCAAAGAGGCTATAGTTTCAAAATGCCATTGCTAGCCGTCTTCAGAAAGTCTGTTGATGAGTTCTATGAGATTGAGGTGAACCCATAGGCTGTAATTTCCTTTGAAGCCAACCAAAATTTCACCTGCAATAAGTACCGGGCACCCTTTAGTGAGGCAAAACGACTTCTTAATATTCACGTCAACGATTCTCCTATGTGGAGGGTGGATTTGGTAAATATTGCTCAGAATATATGCACTTGAAATGCTCTTCATTAGAAACTCAGGGAGACGATTGAGTAGGCTTGAACTGGTGCAGTTGATTGTAAGTCGCATTTGAGCTGTCAAAAGTGCTTCAAAAATCATGATGATGCATAGAGAAATTAGAATGCGTTCCCGGAGGAGCTGTAGAGTCTACAGCTTCCTTGTGCGTAAAAGAAGCCGCAAAGCTATACCTCACATGAGTATTCGAGCATTAAGTCGGCCTTCAAAATTGTCTTAAACCGATGGGCCACTGCACAGACTCCCACATAGACTTGTACTGTGCTTTGTTGTTGGAGGAAAATTAGGGCGGTATATAGTTATGGTCGGCTATAAAGGCACCGACACCTCTAAAGCTCGAAGTGTCACAGTGGCAGTATAGAGTTATGGTCATTGGCCGGGGTGTAGTAAACCACGAACAGAAGGAAAAAGCTCTCTCTTCAACGGATCCGGGCTCTTTATCTTGTATAACTCTGACATAACTCGTGGTACATGTGTATATTGCATTCTGTGTGCAACACCCATCCACCAAAGGTCCAAAACAATTTAGCAACAGTTTTAGATTATTCGGATGTAATCACTGATTCACAGTTTCTATCGGGAAAGAGATGTCTTTATTTTATTAAGTTAAAGTGGTCTTTACGAGAAGTGGACGATTTCAATTAATGATTATTGAAAGTTTTAATTTTTGGGGAAATAGTTATTTTTATTTGTCTTCAGTAATCTTTTTACTTTTCATACTAAAAAATTAAAATATATTTTAATCCAAAGCTTTCGAAAGAATTAAGAATAGAACACAAATCTAACTACAAAAATTAATTTACTCCAAATAAGACCTTTGCACGATATAATTGATTTTATCTTGCTTATCTTCAAAAAAAATTAGACACTAAAGATTCCAGAAAAAATATTTCAAAAATTAGGTAAAATAAAGAAACACGACCCCGCTGCAAATATGGAGAGAGGAAAAAAAACAGAAAAAATTATAGAAAATAGAATATCGTAATTGGGATGTACAAATACTTATATTTACATCCTAAAATAAAAATCCCCAATCAAATCACCTTAATTGTTACTAATTGGAAGAAAAATAATTGATAAGAATAGGAATAATAATAAGAAGAAATATAAGAGCACATTAGTGCACGAACCGTATAAGAAGAAACGGCACGGGCAAGCATATGATGCTCTCTAATCAATATCGGCAACGAACAATGGCTAAATAACGCTATTGGCAGAGCGCATCCGTAGCGCATTCTAATTGCCTCTCTCTCTCTCTCTCTCTCCCCATGGCAAAGAAATATACATACATATTTTCCCATATCAATAGAGATGATCTATGTACATGCAGATAATATAATATGGATATTGTGCTTGTGCCTTCCTATATGTATATGCGTGTGTATCGACTGAGTATCAAAGAGCAGGATTTATCAGAAGACACGAGAAAGGATGAAGAAATGGGTGGATTTAAGTGCAGTCAAAGAGGCTCTGCTGCAGTGCAGGTGAAAGAATTGGATTTGGAAGAGTGATTTGTGTAGGGTTT
>BPLS01024239.1:0-10429 GCA_019656275.1 Rhododendron kiyosumense | reverse complement strand
TTGTGTTCCACTTAACTTTTAGCAAAATAAGTTGGTTTTGCCCTTATTTGAATTTTTTTTCTCATCTGTTAGTTTTGCGCCAAATTTTTGTGAATTATTGATCCATTTTGACGAGAAGAATCGGAAAAGTAGAATTTTTTACTTTTACCCAAATATTTTGGGAAATAACCACTTTTAAAGAAAAAAGACTCAACTTTCCTTTTTTTTTTGTTGCTAAAAAATGGTTATTTCTCAAAATATTTGACTAAAATTAATTTTTTTGATTTTTCCAAATCAATAATCCATATAATTTTGGCGCAACAATAAAAATTTAAATAAGAACAAAAAGTGTTAAGAGTGCTAAAAGTTAAGCGAAACATGGTCTTAGGCGTTTTTCGGAGGAAAAAAAAGAAAGAAAGATTAGATCCATTACGTAAACATGGAATATTCCAAAATGATTATTCTTCTGATTATAATAAACGGACTATAAATCTGTGGAATCCTCGTTTATTTCATGTAGTACCACTTGAAAGCTCAAAAGCTTACTTTGCAGTTTGCACATTGCTCGCGCGCGCTCTCTCTCTCTCTCCCCTCTAATCAGACATTTTTCTCAGATAAATGGCTGCAAAAGGTAAGCCTCATTTCTCTCTTGGCTGTGGTTATAGATATAGTTCTCCGTATTTGATTCAATTTTCTGTTGGGATTTCAGATTCTCACACAGAGTTCCTCGCGGTCGCAATCGATGCAGCGAAGAAAGCTGGAGACGTAAAAAATTTCAGGACCCAATTCTTCAATTAGCTGTTTTCTTCATATTCTTCATCAATTCTTTATTTCCCCAACATTATAGCTGAGAAATCTATGGTCTACAGGTAATCCGCAAAGGATTCTACGTAACCAAGCATGTGGAGCATAAGGGCCAGGTCTGTGCACGTCATTGTTTTCAGTCCAAATTTGCCTGTTTGTACATATTTACTGGTGTATTTGTACCCAATTACGTATGTTCCAATTTCGGTTTGGAAATGAAGTACTAAAAAAATATAGGGAAAATCTTCTGTAACGCTTTGGAGATTTGTCGAGAACAGGATTTTTTATTTTTATTTTTATTTTTTTCGGCTTGACTGTTAACTGGATTAGAATTCTGTACAGTGAAACTAGAATGGTAGTGTATTTCTTTTTATTTAGCTGTTGTACTCATATTCTCATAACAGGTATGAGCCAGATAGTTTTTTCTTTCTTTTTTTGTTTGATGTCAAGCGGTAGGAGAATACAAGTATAAGAATTACATGAAATTGAAAACAATTCCACAATCGCTAAAATGTCCAACCCAGCTATTCATCCCAAGTTTCCAACAGGGGGACTGGGGGAGAAATAATCCCGAATAAATCCATAATCACTATAAGCCCAACCCAACTACTATCCCCACTAGGGGGAGAAGATTCGAACTTCTGACCTCCTAAAGAGATGCAAGAGTCCTGGCCAACTGAGCTAGCCTCAGTTTGTTGGCCAGATAGGTTGATTTGATTACGTTTTAGACTTGAAACTTGAAAGTGCCAAACTTTGATAATTGACAAGGAACTGCGAAGGACAAAAATCAAATAAATGCATAGTATATCCAGATTAATAAAGTCATATGGGCGTGAAGCCGAAAACGACATTTGATTATTTTTTGGTTATTGATAGCAGTCCTAACAATTTGTACAGTAGTTATTTTCTTTTATCTTTTGCTCCCAATTCAGGTGGATTTGGTTACAGAAACTGATAAGGCTTGTGAAGATCTCATTTTCAATCATCTCAAGCAGCATTTCCCTAACCATAAGGTCCACTCTTGTTTCTTGTTGACAAGTGCATGTGCTTGACGGATGTTTGGGGTTGGTGCTTAGTGGGTAGTATTTGGTACTTTGAGGGATGTCTCTCTCATTAATTTTTGTTTATCTTAGTTCATCGGAGAAGAAACCACTGCTGCTTATGGTGTTACAGAGCTGACTGATGAAGCGACATGGATAGTCGATCCTCTTGATGGAACAACCAACTTTGTGCATGGGTAATTATTTATTTTGAGAATGAAATTTGTAAAGAATTTTTTCCTCACTATTTTATTGCCACTGCTCAATTACTTGTAGGTTCCCCTTTGTGTGTGTCTCTATTGGTTTAACAATTGAAAAGGTCCCTGTTGTCGGTGTGGTCTACAACCCAATCATGGATGAGGTAAGTTCCAAATGTACTCATTAATTGATCCCAACATGGAGTTATTTATGCCAATAAAGTATAACTAGTATGGGTAGGAGTACAGTTTAATTTGGATGATAAACTGCCTGGGTGGTCCTGGGTGTTATTCCTTATTCATCTGAAATTGAGAGTACTATTGTTCCATGCAATCCTCTAGATTTATGGTGCTGGGGCATCCTTACAAATATACTGTAATTCGTGAATCTTATAGGGTCCCTTTTTAAGTGGTGACTTGTTCCTCTCCGTATTTTGCGCTTCCCATGTTTGGTATACAGCCATCTTGATCTGCTAGAGCCAGAGATTGTTAGAACTATATGGTGTCTTGGCTAAATGAGAAATTGTGGCAGTTGAGTAAATGAAGAATGATTGTTTGCATGCAGCTTTTCACCGGCATTCATGGAAAAGGTGCTTTTCTTAATGGAAACCCCATAAAAGGTAAATTCATGGTTTTCATCAACAGGTCAGGCTGTTATTTGGATTCTGCCCCCATTAACCAAAAAAGAGTATGGCTTTTCTTTGATGGATCTCTACCAATTTCATGCTTTGTTGTGGGATTCTTCAGTTTCTTCTCAGACCGAACTTGTGAAGTCTCTCCTTTGTACTGAGGTATGCGCTTCGGAACTCTTTTAAAGGTCACTCTTTTCACGTTCTTGTCCTCTTCTTTCTGTAGTTGGTATAGAACAAAACTAAGGCACAAGGGCTTCATTTATGGAAACAACATAAAGTTTGTTACATTAGCTACTAGATTCAAAGGTGAATATGCAACGTCAGGGAAGGGGAAAAGGACTGGTTCTTCAGTTTGATTCTCAACATGGAGGGTCTCAACCACTTAAATTGACCCCCTCCACTGCATATTCCCAAGATTTAAAAGTGAATATGATGTTTGGAACTTCAAAGAGCATGTGGAATTTTGGGTTCATGTTTTCCCACTCCGAGCACGCTGAATCGCTGAGGAAGACCCACGTCACCAGAGCAGAAACTACGTCGTCGGAGTCGCCAGAGCAGAAAACTATGTCGCTGGAGAGGGCGGGGAACGACAGATCCGAGACCTACGGCGCCAGGAGGAGAAAACCCAGGGTGTGGAGGAGGAGGAAGGGAGGGGGGAGCTGGGGGGGGGTGAGGCGAGAGCGCCCCCCCCCCCCCCCCCCAGCGAAACCCTAAATCTGTAAAAGTGTAACCTATAGAGAGAGAAAGGCAGAGCCTTGGTGCCTGCCTCTCATATGTTTCCTTGAGTTACAAAGGTCTAGCATAGCCTATGTTAGAAAAATAACTTATTTTGATATAGACAATGAGGCTACCATGCTGCTGAAGATGCGTTTTAATGTACTCCCAAGCAATTATGAATAGCACATTCGATGCAAAAGTGGTGCTTTTTAATAGAGGTGCTGCAGAAGAAACATTGTTGTCTATCTGAAGGTAGTAGATGTGAAATGTGAAAAGTTACGTACCTTGGTCCCATCAATAACTTGTCATAAGGATCTTCTCAAATCATGTCTAACCACCAGCTTCCTGCATCTGAGAAACACCCAGGATATGCTTTCAGCATTTCTAATAGGCTTTTTCTAAGTTTCATGTTTTGCCCTCGCGTCCTGTAATAGATCCAGCTTCATGGGGAATATAAATGAGCTGCAATGTTTCACTTAAGGAACTAATACTGTTTTCTCTGATTGGAGCAGGCTGGAACGAAACGTGATAAGCCAACTGTGGATGCCACTACAAACAGAATTAATAGTTTGCTTTTCAAGGTTAGACCAGAACTTGTTGAGTGCAATTTTGTTCACCCTAAGTGGCGAGGGTGAGTGTCACCCTCAATGTATGGAGCCCATCTCAGGTCTCACACAAATGATCTGAACCGTTCATTTTGAATAGAATAGTTTTTAATCTATCTTGTTAGGAAACTGCTTATGTGCATATTGATACTCTGGACTATCAATGACGAAAGCATGGTAATGTGCACATAAATTGATTTGGGTCTTGAGGCCTGCCCTCTCTGATGTTATTTGGCTTTGATTTGGGGGCATGGTTCTGCAGCAAAACATCCCTGTAGCTCCTCTGTTCTTGGAGGTTTAGGGGGGCCACTGTTTCAGTGGTATTCTGAGAGCAGCCACTTTGTGCATATATTGACAAATGTTAGGTTTGTCTCTAATCATCCCCCGTCCATACCCTCAATGATTGGGGACTAAATGGGTTATGTTATGTTGTTGTTGTTGTGTTGTTAGGAAACTGCTCAATCAGATATTAGTGTGTGCTTGATCAATTCATTGTTTAGAATTCTGAGCAATTCACTAGGTGAATTGATCAAACCATTTATCATAGTCTAAAAGCAATTCTTTAGAAAATTAAACAGCTCTCATCACCTATGTGAGACCCAAGACGGGCTTCCCTACACAATGTGGGCGATGCTCACCCTCGCCCCTTGAGGGTGAATGAAATTGTTCAGTGAAAGGAAGTGTTGGCAACCGAAGGTGATGGTATGACTTTCTGATGTGATCAGGTCAGATCCCTCCGGATGTGTGGCTCTTGTGCGTTGGATCTCTGTGGCATTGCATGCGGAAGGCTTGACCTTTTCTATGAGCTTGGGTTTGGTGGCCCTTGGTATGAGTTCCATCTTTAGCTCAGGTATTATACTCCACAATCCACTTGATTGACAATTTTTTTCCCGTCTTATCAGGGATGTAGCTGGTGGTGCTGTGATTGTTAAAGAAGCTGGAGGAGTTATATTTGATCCGTAAGAATAATATTTTTCAATGACCTCTGCAATTGTTATTCCAGTATCTCTCCCTTTACCCTAGTCTTCCAAACTTAAAGTTGGGGAAATGGAAATAATAGGTGGCTTTTGTTTTTTGCTTTGGTGCGAGAACACGGGTGATAATGGATGGGTCCATTATGAGACTGTCTAAGGCACTGCGTTGATTGTAGAAATCTTGAGGAGGATGCGAATGTGTGGATCACCATGATTCCTTCATTTGCAGCAGAATGGAAAAAGTGATTCCTGATTATTTATCCACCCCCGAGTCAATAGATTAAGGACCCATGTTAATCTTAGACTCCATGCTCAATCCATAAAGATAAGAAAATATAAACACTGAAAATTTACCTAAAAAGCTGTTACCTAGACAAGATTAGTAGATTACTACATTAGATCCAACCTCTTGGACGCAATCACCTCAGGCATAAAATTACTGTGTATTTGATTCCTCTAATCAATTCCCATTTCCCTTCAAGATTTACTGGCATACAAACATATCAAAGCTTTACCTTTTGGAAGGAATGAACTTTCCTACATTTTCATATGTAGGCTTTTAGGGTTAATTTCTTACGTTGACATTCCATATTTTGCTCAATTGTCTCATATTTCAGAAATCTGAAAAGAATTATGACACACACACACACACACACACACAATATATAAGCGCAGGATTTTGATAACCTGTCCTTGCTTCATCTGCAAATCCTTTGTTTTGATCAGTTCTGGTAAAGAATTTGACATCACATCTCAGCGAGTAGCAGCATCAAATCCACTTCTCAAGGATGCATTTGTGGAGGCATTGAGAGAATTGGAATGAAATATGGGTGCTGAAAGCATGACTTGACCAATGAAACATGCAAAAGGTATCCTGACTTCCAATATTGGTTTTGTAGAGATACTGTGAGCCTAGAGAACATCAGGTAATTCTTATGATCATTGATCTGCGGCGTTAAGCAGTGCAGTTAATTGTAATTTCCAGTTAATCTGGCATCTTGATATCTAGTATTTAGTAATAGCAACTGAATCCATGGTACTTTGGAACCATTGTGACTATGATTTTACATGAGGCTCCATCAAATTTCATATCTGAATTTTTAGTCTTTGCGTAGGCAGAGGGAATTTCAGGTGAAGCGGTGAAATACGTAGAGATCGGAAAGAACACCAACGGCGAAAGCACTCTGCTGGGCCGACACTGACACTGAGAGATGAAAGCTAGGGGAGCGAGCAGGATTAGAGACCCCAGTAGTCCTAGCGTACATGATGAATACTAGGTGCTGCGCGTATCCACCCGCGCAGTGCTATAGCTAACGCGTTAAGTATCCCGCCTGGGGAGTACGTTTGCACGAATGAAACTCAAAGGAATTGACGGAGGCCCACACAAGCGGCGGAGCATGTGGTTTAATTCGATGCAAAGCGAAGAACCTTACTAGGGCTTGACATGCTGCGAACCCTCTTGAAAGAGAGGGGCGCCTTTGGGTACGCTGACACAGGTGGTGCATGGTTGTCGTCAACTCGTGCCGTAAGGTGTTGGGTTAAGTCCCACAACGAGCGCAACCCTCGTGTTTAGTTGCCATCATTGAGTTTGGAACCCTGAACAGACTGCCGGGTGATAAGCTGGAGGAAGGTGAAAATGACGTCAAGTCATCATGCCCCTTATGCCCTGGGCGACACACGTGCTACAATGGCCAGGACAAAGGGTCGCGATCCCACGAGGGTTAGGTAACTCCAAAAACCCGTCCTCAGTTTGGATTGTAGGCTGCAACTCGCCTGCATGAAGCCAGAATTGCTAGTAATTGCCGGTCAGCCATACGGCGGTGAATTCATTCCCGGGCCTTGTACACACTGCCCGGCACACTATGGGAGTTGGCCATGCCCAAAGTCGTTACCTTGACTGTCGGTCGTAGGGGATGCCGAAGTCGTTTGTTACATGATATGAATACTAGTGGAGTATGGGACAAAAAAGAAATCCACTTGGTTTCAGACTGGGTACATCATTCCCTTTGGTTTGCACAACCCAAATACTATTTGGAAGGTCTAGAAGAAGATAAAAAAAAAAAAAAAAAAACGAGATTCTATTGAAAATTATGTACAAAAAAATATACAAAAGAATGTACAAAAGAATAGGAGAATCACCTCTGGCCTCTCGGGAATTGCGCTTATAGAGATTCAAAAAAGAATCGATCTGTTTTTTGTTTTTTCATCAGTAAGCTGAACTCATTCTTGAGTCCAGTCCTGGTCTTTGCTTGATGGGAAACATAAAATTCCATGAACATGATGTCAACATAATAAAAGTACCAACACTCCCGAGCCGGATTTCTGCGCGCGCTCGTCCTATTAAAACTCTGTGCACTGATATGGAAACCACATGCATAGAAAGAAATATATGAAGTGGGTATATAGAAATATGAAGTGTAAAAGACAGACACATGTAGCTCTCCAGAGTACACACACACACACACTAAGCTACAATCCTGAAACAAAAGTACAGCTATAACTGTGAACTCCCCAAATTACACCAAACCAGTATATATTGCTCCGCTGCAACAATACTAGTTAAAAACACCATAACTTACATCATGATAGATTTAACAACTGAATCGATCTACACCACGTTTTGTGTCCTGGAGCCGTAGCCGTAAAACCCATTTGTGCCGACGGGTGCCTTCTCGGCCTTCTTCCTCTTCAAAACGATAGTCCACGTATAAACTTCTAAGATTACAGCAGCAATGCCCAAACTCACGATGATTCCAATGTAACTTTGCTCCCACTTATTAGCCGGTTTCAAGATGTCCAGTCCCTTGAATATGTTGATGATGCCAAGAATGATGATTGTGTATCCAATCGAGTGGTGGTAGATGTTCCAGTACAATCTGTATTTGTTATCCTTCTTTGGCCTTAGAAACAAAGCAAACACCTGGATTCAAGCAAAAGGAACAAAATGAAAAGGAACGTAAGAGGCTAAAATTTACGTGGTTTGGCTCTATCCTATGTTTGTACTTTGTAGCAAGCCAGGCGAGCGAAGGGCGTCAGTCACCACTATCAAACGGATGTACAGAACGAATGCTTGAGAGAGCTACAAAGGAGTTTTACTATGCAATACCCTCTCAGATGCCCCACCAAAACCCGATTTCAAGTTTGTGGAACTACTTTGGAGAATAAATCTCCTCATATGTTCAAATGGTAGGGACATAAACCCTTTGAAATCCTCTCACAAACACAAAAGTAAGTCATTCCTAGTAGGTTTTACAAGACTTGCAGGTCCAAACTTTCGTGAATAGCTATCAAAAACGAAGTTTCAGGAAGTCAATAGATCTGTCCTGATTCGATTACAACACCACGCCAAATTCCATAATAAAAATGCATAATGTAGCAGATTTTCGGCAAGGGAAACAAATTTGGATACCTGAAGGGTGGCGAGAGAGAAGAGAAGAATGCCGATGGTTCTGTGGACAGTTTGCTGGACACCAGGAGATTCGTTTCCGAGCTGCATACCGGTTGCCCATCCAGCAACTCCGATGATGTAGGCCGAGGTTTGGCAAGTAACATGAAGGTAAAACCAGGCGGGGTCCGCAGATTCGAACACCTTCACGTACCTCGCGATTATGACTCCGATAGGCATCATGATACCCCAGCTGACTACATTCAGCACCCCGTGAATCTGAATTTGGTTTTGACAACAGTGTAAGAATCCATATTAACTGTGTTAACAAGTGAGCCAACGGACAGTGTAAAACACAAAGCTCAAATCTAACAACTCGCACAAGGCAGATTAGATTCATCACATACTGATTTGGAATTAAGAAACATAAACAGAAATATGAACGATAACGGTTGCCCACGATTTATATGGACCTGAAAATAGAGTATATCAGGATTGAAAAAACAGCACACAAAACAGAGTAAAAAGCAGAGCAAAGAGCGTAGCTATTCCATGAAATAGAAAAGAAAATTTTGACTTAATTCGATTTGGAATTAAGAAAAAAAATGCGAAATATATCTGATCAATGCAACACATTCCGAAACCCAATCAATGGAGTTGGTTTGTCTCAGCTGAACCTTTCTTTATATAATTTTCTTCCTTTTTCGATCCACGAAGTTCTTATACTTTCTCAAAAGACAAAAACACGCGGGATGTAATGTAGAGAAACTACTTACATTCATTTTCCTGATTCTCGAACTCATTGCTCCTGATGCTCCTGATGCCGCTGACGCCCCAGAAAGAAGATTCAGAGTCGCCATCGATTGAACATTCGAACCAGAGGTAGCATGCATCCCGGGGGCATCATTCGAAACCGGCCCATTTTGCCAAACCTGATTCACAGTAGTGCTATTGTTTGGCAACGTCACAGTAGCAAATATAACAATCTCGTTGTTGGAATGCGTAGCCGATAAATCCGACACATCAAAACTCAACTCCCCTTTCTGCAATTGGGTCTGGTAACTATCCACGGACGACGTGTAAACGTTCATGGTCCCGTCAGATTTTAGGAGAGCAACAAGTGCCTGTGACCCAACCATGCCTGTAGAAGTCGGATTGATGGCCCACGCAACCCATCTGGAAGAAGTAACCCCGGTCTGGCGGTAGGCGATATGAGCGGTTCCCGAAGACGGTTTGTATGTCCAATGGAGAAAAGAGTTTAGCTGTGAGAGATCACTGCAGGCACTGAACACCTTGTTGCTTGCAAAGGCATATTTTTGGCATGATGATTGAGCAGAGGAGGAGAAAAACAGAGTGATCAAAACAGAGCAAAACAGGATTGGTCTCAACATTTCAGCCAATTCAATTACTGCACAAATCAGCCAGAAATTAACCCAAAATATGGAATCGGAGAAGACCCAGAATCTGATGATCAATTAATGGAAACAGGGGAGTTGGAAATATTCAGGCAAAATCGATTCTGAGAGATTCCTTCTTTGTGTGTTTTTGGTATGAGAAATGAAGATGGTATTTGGGAGAAGGGTACAAGAGAGAGATGAAAGAGAAACAGAGAGGGTGGGGGTTATAAATATAGTGAAATTTGGTGTGGGGTAGGAGTAGTTGAACAGTTTGGTCAAGAAGGTTCCGAAAAGGTGAGAGGTGGTGTCTTTTTTAACAGGGGATATTGGATTGGGGACTTCATATATAGTTATTTTTAATTTTTACATCTCAGCTTTGTTTCAACAACCAGCTCGTTTTCTCTACCTGCCCATGTCTAACTTCAACTGCAATGTGCCGCGTTACAGATTTCCTAACTTCTGATCTTGTAATAACGATATATATAAGTAGCCATATTCGTGGCCAGCCAAAACAGATGGTCATAAATTCACTGTTTTATTTGACTCCTAGTAATTGGGAGAAATTTTTCAGTGCCGGGTGAGCATGGCCATGTGGCGCCTGTGCGGGCATCTTAGCCGTCTAAACTTGTTTTGGATGGCCCATTATCCAAAAAAATCTGGACTGTTCAAAACACGTTTGGACGGTCGAGATACGCACAC
>BPLS01024237.1:0-21935 GCA_019656275.1 Rhododendron kiyosumense | reverse complement strand
GCCGCAAACCAAAAAAATCGGGCGATTTTCGGGGGCGTGTGCCCACAAATGGTGAATAAACTAATGAATAACTAGACGTGGTATAAATATGAAAGTAATGGTGGTGGATCGTTCTGCTCCAACTTAAAAAGCTGAACCCCCCAGGCCAGCGATAAGGCAACCAGGTACCAGACGGCCGTAAAAATTTTCCAGTCATGCCCAAGACTAACTCACAAATCATAACTTGCAAAGGTATAGCTGAGATAGCAAGCTCCTTCTCTCTCTCTCTCAAGCTGAGATAGCAAGCTCCTTCTCAATTTGTGCTTGTTCACTCTTTACCAACTTAAATTTGTTTGTTTGAAGAGAAGATAAGGTTGAGTGTTATCCCTCTATTATTATACCAGTAATAGCTAAATTCTTTTTTTTTTTTTTTTTGAACCGCAGCTAAATTCATTCATTCACTGAATTTTCCTTAATTTGTTGAATCTTCAGCTCTAATTAACAAGGTTTCATATAGAGTAGTACAGTACTAGTTAGTAAACTTCAAATTAACGTTTGCTTGCGTCCAATCAAACGTTTGCACCCAATGGAACCGCATCTCCACAAAGCACATACTTAATATTGGTTTGGACTTGCAATTGCAAAATGAAATGTTGCAGCGGCAGTATGTTGGGGAGAAGAAGAGGAAGTGAAGGTGGAAGAGATACAAGTGGATCCTCCAAAATCAGGTGAAGCCAGAATTAAGATGCTTTGTGCCAGTATTTGCCACACCGACGTCTTATGCTGCAAAGGCTTTCCCCTCGTCAGTATATACATATATCCGTCCCTCCAAATTCATTCATATATATATTATCTGATACTCACACTAATTGTCTCCCTTTTTTCCTTGAAATCTTTTCCAGCCTTTGTTCCCGCGAGTTCTCGGGCATGAAGGTGTTGGGTAAGTACTCCTCTCTTTCTCTCTCTCCAGAACTTTAAAGAACTCTCTTATTTCATGCAGCAATTTTATCTGATGAGTAGCAGCATATGGACACTTACTAGCTAGTGTAATATGATGTGAAAGATTAAAATTGAATTGTTTGCAGGATAGTGGAGAGCATTGGGGAAGGAGTGCGAGAGCTAGGAGAAGGAGATATGGTGGTCCCAACCTATTTAGGAGAGTGCGGAACGTGTGGGAATTGTATGTCCGGAAAGACCAATCTATGCCAGACCTACCCTCTCCAAGCTTTCACTGGTCTATTGCCCGACGGCACCTCCAGGATGTCGATTAATGATGGAGGAGGTGGTGGTCAAACTAGGCTGTACCACTTCTTGAGCTGCTCCACTTGGTCCGAGTACACAGTTGTCGACGCCCACTACATTGTTAAAATTGACCCAAGGATACCTCTCCCACACGCCAGCTTTATTTCCTGTGGATTCGCCACCGGATTTGGGGCAGCCTGGAAGGAAGCCAAGGTTCAAAAGGGTAACACCGTTGCTGTTTTGGGTCTCGGTGCTGTTGGACTTGGTGTACGTATACATACACACGCCGATACACACAACCTTCCTTGTTCAACCATTCACTGTTTCTGTTTTCTCCTTCAATTTTTTGAACTAGACATGTGTTTTTCATTTCAACTCTCTCTCTCTCTCTCTCTCTCATGCAATGAAGGTGATGGAAGGGGCTCGGACGCAAGGAGCAACAAGAATAATTGGAGTGGACATAAATGACACAAAACGCGAAAAAGGCATGGCCTTTGGAATGACGGATTTCATAAATCCTCGAGATTCAGATAAATCCATCTCAGAATTAGTGATGGGGGTGACAGGAGGGCTGGGTGTGGACTACTCTTTCGAATGCACTGGAGTCGCTGCCTTGGTCAATCAGTGTATCGAGTCCACAAAAATCGTACGTATGAGATACATTCCATAGTTCAAGTCTAAATACAACCAATTCAACAACCCTGTATTATTACACCCAAAACAACTAGTACTACTTACCATTACAACGACACCTGCAGCTAGCTAGCTACACTAATGATCTAGTAGAGCGAGCTGTTTTCTGCTACCAGCAACTTTTTGTTGTTTTTAACTCTTATAGATTACAATAATTAGACCTTAAAAATGCTGCTTGTTTGTTTTGTGTTGATGGTTGTACTTGTGGTGGCGGTGGTTGAATCAGGGCGTAGGGATGTCAATCATACTTGGGGCAGGAACTCAGAAAACAATCGAGATTAACTACTTTCCCCTGCTTGGGGGCAGGGCACTCAAGTATTCTATTTTTGGTGGGATTAAAGTCCAGTCAGACCTACCCTTTCTAGTTGACAAGTGCATAAACAAGGTACGCTTTATTCCACATTTCCCTTTTACCAATCACCAAACTGGGTTCGTATATACGGAGTAATGTATATATATACACACCGAGGCGGAGCTAAATAGGGGGAGGTTGTCACGTTCCCAAGTCAATCAGATATCGGTAAGAGCTTAATCAATTCATTCAAGTATTGATCCCTATGATTTCAATAACGAAAAATTAAAAAAATAAATCAACCCCTTGTCGATATTCGATTGAGCTGAATTTTTATAAGATAAATTAAAAGAATTCTTAGACAAAATGAACGGCTTAGATCATTTACGAAGAACCCTAAGTTAAGTCCCACATTCCATCTTCAAACTATCAATACATTTTTGTCGGTACCCGTAGTAGTTATGGTTTATTGTGGGGAAAGTCTTCAATAAACACCCTTTTAAGGTGTGTACCATATGCACCTATTGTGTAGTTCATATCGTGCTACTTCATAAAAAATTACTTGTAGAACCGACCATTTATAATATTTTATTTCGTATCATAACTTCTATACTAAAAATTCGCAACTTTTTATTAATATGATTCGTAACTTTTTAGTAATAAATTCATAACATTTTGGTGTGTTTCAATGAGGGTGCATATGACACATATCCAAATAAGAGATGTGTATTATAGCACTTCCCTTATTTGTGAGAAAAATGTGAACTTCTCTGTTATAAATATAGGCTTAGAGCTAATTTATAGTGGTTAAATTATGCTAATTTCGCCAACCCCCTTGTAAATCCTGGCTGGCTCCGCCAGAGTATATATACGTAACCTCATAAACTAGCTAGGAGTACAACGCAATTACACAAACAAAAGAAAACAAGAAAACGGGACTGACTGCATTGCTCTCTCTCTCTCTCTCTCTCTCTCTCTCTCTCTCTCTCTCGCAGGAAATCGAGAAAATTGATGAGCTCTTGACTCATGAAGTTCAACTGGAAGATGTGAACAAAGCTTTTGAGCTACTGAAGAAACCAGACTGCCTTAAAGTTCTGATCAACTTTAACCTTCATTAATCATCTCCGCCGGAAATCCGAGATGTATTTTGTTTCATGTCTGTCAGATTCTGTATAATCTTGAATAAAAGTTGTGTCCTTCCTGCATAATTTATAGTCCAACTAACGGGGATTGTGAATCAAATTTCTATTTAAATTTTGAATATGCACTCTATTACTTTCAATTCAAAGCATCAGAGAGAGCAAATACAAAATGGGGCCGGTTTCGCTCACAAAACAATTGACACTCTCAGCTTTGGCTTTGGACGGCTGAGATTAGATCCCACAACACTAAGTTCTCAACTCACGTGCTCTCTCCAAACCCAGACGTCAACCTCTCTCTCTTTCTCTCTCTCAATGTCGACCTCTGCTCTCTCCCTCTCTCTGTCCGTTCAGAGCTACGGTGAGCAATCAAATCCCTAAATGCCGGCGAGCAAACACCTTCCTCACGCTGCGCCAGCGAACAAAGCATGAACCAAAGAGGAAAGATAACAAGTTAACAAGACATCAATTGAGAAGTACAGAAATTAATCCTCTTGAGTTCTCTTATTTTTTTGAACGGAAATTCAATTCATTGAAGAAACATAAGCATCTTTACAAAGGATGGAAAGGAAAAAAGGAGGTGGGTTTGAAACCCAATTTCAAACTAAACTGCTAGTACTAGCTGAAGCAATCCAGTGAGCTGCCTCGTTTCCTTCCCTTGGAGTCCAGTTGAAGAAAAGATCCAGTTCTTTCCCCACATTTGTAATATCAGAAATCAGCGCCAGAGACTCCCACGGAGGGACCAATTCAGTATACACACAGGCTTTTTTGCTTTGAAACAAATGAATCGAAGCCCTTAAAAAGGAATCGGAACTGTGTCCATTTGGACAGCACCTACCAAATAGGCTGACTGACGGCCGCCGACAAACCTTCTCCTCCACCACAACCTCGTCGGAAAACCCTAACCTGGTCTTTCAAGGGAGGAAGTAGTTGTAGCATCTGGTGAATTGGTCGTCGACTGCAAAATCGTCGGCGGAAAGTGGCGGACCATGACCCTTGTTCGTTCTAACCAGCCCTTCATTTACCTTGAAATCAAAACCCCAGAACGTGCAGCAATACCCAAGCTTCATTCGTTTGCCAGTGCAGCGTGAGGGAGGTGTTTGCTCGCCAGAGCAGAGGAATTTCGATTGCTTGCTGGAGCTCTGAACGGACAGAGAGGGAGAGAGCAGAGGTCGACGTTGAGAGAGAGAGAGAGAGAGCAGAGGTCGACGTCAGGGTTTGAGAGAGCACGTGAGTTGAGAACTTAGTGTTGTGGTGTGGACCTAATCTCAGCCGTCCAAAGCAAGGGCTGAGATTAAGTGTCAATTGTTGTGTTAATTATTTTGTGAGCGAAACTGGCCCCAATACTTATAACAGTACAAGGACTATTAATTTCAGTGGTTGCTAAAGGCACCCAGGTCTAGTGGTAGACGATGCAATTTAATGACATCCTTTATAACTTTCAAAACGGAGTTGCAAATTCAGCTGGGATAAATGGTAAACAGTGAGCCATAGTGAAGTGGTAGACTGGAATAATGAGCAGCAGAAGCAGAAAGGTTTCCCCGGTGGAGGTATCTTAAGCATATTTAGCTGTGTGCATCAATACAAGCAGTATCAGACTTTTGGTTTTAGAGATTGGTAATGTTAACAGCAATGGTTCTAGAGTGGAAAAGAAATAGGGAGAGGGATAGGGGATCTTTAAGGATCATCCGACTCATCCTGATGACTGCCCTGTCACATATCCCACCAAGGTCTTTTTTTTTGAACGCCCATGATGCCCAAAGCTTGATCCATGTTCATTGAGTCAACAAATGCCCAAATATACGTACTTGAACTTCACTAAATTAACCAAGTGCAATCTCTATTGCAAATCCATTTACAACTCTGCACCATGATCTCTAGTGTGAGTGAGCTAGGCTGAAAGGTGTCTCACGGTTTTAGTAGGGCCTTGCAAAACCTCTCTTCTGGACTTTGACTCACTGAAACAAGCACCTCAGCTCAGCATGATGCCTATGGAACCAATTATTCTGGTTTTTAGATTTAGTGGTGGGTTGGGGAGGGTTTTGTACTAGTTGTGTTCAGCTATTTTTGAAAGTTCATTGGGTTGATCCCACAGCATTGGATATTTTCTAAAATGGTTTATTCAAATAAGCAGCAGACTATTATAATTTATACTGGAGTATCAAAATAAGATCATTTAAGAAGAAACAAACTAAACTTTAGTGCTGACACAATTTCATCAACCTCAAGAGCACACAATTATGGGATATTACTTGAATTCTGCATGAACTGAGTACCATCAAACAATGATAAATTCTTTAAAAAAATGTAAAAGGTAACCATCCAACTACTTGATACGAAACTCAGAAAGTTTTGCTTATTATTGTGCAACAAACAGAAGCAGGTCTTACGCGATAAATTCATCGGCCTCACTTTCAACTGGTATAGGAGGCATTTTCTTGCCACCTCTCAACCGTGAATACACATTGTCAATGGCAGAATTGAGTTGGCCAATTTTTTCATTCAAGGAGTGTCGGGTCTTCTGCATTTCAGGAAAAGGGACAATAAGAAAAAGGAATGTCGCTAAGTTATCCATATTAGAATCAGGAGATTCATGGAAAGTCAATATTTCGTCACCTCTAAACCACTTTCATGATCATCATAATAGGCTTCATACATTGGTCCCTTTGGCCTCAGGAAACCATTTTCACCTTCATTTCGCAGTGCTTTCCTGATCTGAAAACACAGATGCACAAGAGAGAGATGAACATCACCAGCTATTCCAAAAAATTTCCAATGAACTTGAGAGATAGTACAAGAAGATGCATAAATGACACAGTAACTGGGAAACTAGGGGATTCCAATATTATGACACAGTAACTAGGAAACTCGGGGATTTCAATATTATGTAATCGATACTAAAGTACTCTCTCTCTCTCTCTCTCTCTCTCTCTCTCTCTCTCACACACACACACACACACACACAATTAGCGAAATAAGGCAGTGATCACTGAAAGAGACAGGCAGATTAAAGAATGGTTCAGCTTTAATACGATCTTCCAGTTGAAGCATACTTGAGTCATCCACCAGGACAGTCTACTTTCAGAAATAAAGTACAAAGCTGCAACCACTTTAACTACATCTTCTTAACAGGTGAATCTAGGATTAAATCTCCTGCAGGTGGGTTTCATATGATTACCCATAATTTTATTAATTTTTTGTAAATCAGAAATTCAGATAACCCCTAATTGTTAGTGAAAAAACAATGCTTTGGCCTGTAAATTCAGATTAAAGTGCCAAACTAGTATACTACTTCATAGTTCATACTAAAAGCTAGCAGGACTAAGCACAGAGACAACAGACTAAAAAGCCACCTTCGGCGCAAAAATGTAAGCTGCACTTCCAAACAATGCGCCTCCCAAAAGGAAACCTGCAACAAAGTCACCTTCTCCGCCTATACGATCACTGCACGTGACAAAGGAATAGTGGCAAATAAAAAAGGCATTTCTTCATTACAAGACACTGTAGTCAAGACAGAAGGAATGAGTGGTACTAAAAATGCAAATGGAAACAACACAGTCCTATCTTGGAAACAAGGTCTACCTGCATTTCTCCTAACAATGGGTGCAACTAAATCTTTTTGCATCTTGGTCATCAAAAATTACATTCAAGAAAGCCGAGAGGCATTTACAAAAGGGTTTCATAACAAAAGTTGGAAAGAACCCAAACCACCATCCCCTGGACGAGAGCCTCATGTTCTATCAACACATACTGCTAGGCAGACCAAAAGCAAATCCAGAGGTAGTGAGGCACTTAAGAACCCTAAAAATGGAAAGCTCAAGCAAAAATATACAGCACAAACGAAATCCACAAAGTTCCTGAAGGAACACAAACCCTAATGGGTGCAAAGCTCCATAAAAGGAGAGAAACACGACACAAAGAGAGGAGAAAAACAACAAAAACAACTAAACAGAAACTCAAAAAGAGAAACCGCCCCTTATTCGGTCTTCGCCATCGAACAATGTCATCTCTAGATTTGTTGCTTTTATCGTCTGATTCGACTCCAAAATCACCATAACTGAAACATCTTCGATGCTGAGGTCCTGAGGATGCCGAATCTGACTGTCAGAGCAACTTTATCTTGACCAGCCCATAAAAGGTTTCTCCCAATATCCCATGGTATTTCACCAGTTTTCCACAAAATCATCTATCTTTCACTAACCAGTCCTGGCATTACAGGTTTTCTCAACAGCACAGCTGTTCCTAAAGTGATATAAAGGTAAGTGAACCTTTGTCCTGATCTCAGCACCTCACTTGGACACAGCAAAACAGTAAAATAAAACTCAATATGGGCCAGTGCAGGCGACCTTCAAATTTAAATGCCTCATGACTACATAGCATACGGAAAACATCTTCGATTAAAAAATATGAGAACCACAAGACTTTAGCATCTTTCTCCTTGCATTGTCACAATGAGGTTTCCTTGAAATGACAAAATTTAAGATTCCAGACGTTAACTCTCAAATGGGTACAATTTACCCAGTTTTCAAATGAATCCATACAAACATGAATTCTTTTAAATGAACCTGAATTTTTTTTGAAAGGATAATGAACCTGAATTGACGCATTCAAGTTCAAGGGGGCATCCAAAGGGGCCCCTAACCCCAGCTTTGTTATTTCAATTCTCCTAAAAAGACTTTGTGGGCCAAGGATTGTGATTCAAGTTGCCCCAACACCCAATCAATGTCCCCACCCCACCCTAGTGTGGGTGGGGGCAAAAGAAAAAAAATACAAAAGCAAAGGAACGGCCATTGTCTAGATCAACCATCACATCACAATCAATGTTGCTCGATATGACTTGTTTGAACAATAACCCAACAACTTGACCTTTTTAGACTATTGGGACCTTAACAAGGTACCACAGTTATGCTACGGCTGTCGTGTGTCCAAATCACTTCATCCTCATTTGTTCCTGTTTGGTTTTGTTTTTCTCTATGTTTGGATGATTGCATCTATGCCTGTAAGACAAGGTCACGCAAGAGGGAGGGTGATGGAGAGCTTGATATGAACTGGTTTGCCAAGTTCCAAAGAACTTAAGCTTTTGGGACTATTGGTGACCTATACTTACCGCTTTGAGAAAACTTCACCCCTTTGAGAAAACTTCAAAGCATAATCCACTAGCCCTTTCCTAGTCCTAGCTAATTGTTACCATGATCCGGTCTTGAAACCTGGTGCCTAGCTCTATAAAATTGTACCCACTTCTATGAACCTGATCAATACACCTGAAGCCCCAAAACCGGTGTAACATTTGGATCAAGCCTCATGGCCTCAAATACGGTAAGATCTTCCCAATGGCTACGATATCAAATTCTCAATCATCCCTATCACAATTCAACACCAAGATAAGTGGTATTCAAATAGCGAAGTGAGAAACACAGTGTATAGGGAACTAAGCTTAATAAACGATTTCAAACTATTGATTCCTTTCAAAAAAGGCAAACTCCCACCTCATGGGACAGAATTTCATTTCGGTGTTTTGTTTAGGCAAGCATAGAAATGAAAACTTTTGTTGACTTTGGTTTTCTTTTTTTATTACTCGTGGCACCCCCTTGTTGTACACCCTTGCTCTCTGTATGCTGTTGCACCCTCTTCGTGCGTCTTGCAGTATAAAACTATAATCCCCTTGTAAAAATTATACAAAAAGGAAAACAAGATTTGCATTATCGATATCACCATCTGGTCATTGGAGAGGCCATCCTATTAAACCACTACTGGAAGAGACAAAGCATAAAACCATTACTCAATACGAAAGAAAAAGTCGCGAAATAAGAAATGTAAAGCATTCAAATGTAGTACAGTACAGTACCCAACTAATCATTAGAATATTCCCATGATCATACCTTCACCGCAAGAGCTATTGAAAGTGTCGGGCAAACTACTAGCAAGTCCACGGTAAACTGTGGCCCAGCAACTATAAAAGCTTACTACCACTGCTTGATGAGATTATTTTAAACAACATCAAACAAGTATCTTGAGTCTCATACCGATCATCATTTTCACATTAAACCCTAAGTATTTCACACAAATTTGAAACACAAAATTCCTTACTTGTACTTCGCACGGACTGATAGCTTCTTGATTTGCGGTTGATTTGATTTCCTTTGATATGTCAACCTGGGCAAATTATTAAGTGAATTGTGCTTTGAGGACCAAAGCTCATGTGATTTCAGACGAGAACCACCTACACTAGCATTGAAACAATTATCGTTACAAACCATAATTAGTATACACACCAAACGATGGAGAGCATAGAGATCTCAGAACAAGATTTCTCAAAATAACACCACAAATAATTTGCTTGCCAAATATCATCAGCAACATGATTATATTTAAGTCCACAAATGCCACAAAACAATATGCTAATAGAGCATAAGTAACAAAAGTAACAGATTCAACCACTGTGATGGAGACCCCGTAAGTGTGAGGCGCACCTATGCTAGGAAGGATGAAAAACACAATTTTGGAAACCCATTTCCTATAACATAGAATACACTCAATGTAACTCTACCTTACTCATGCAGTGGTTTGCTTTCCTCAATCAAGAAAAAGCCGACCGATAGTGGCGTTCAGGAACTCGTTTAATTTTACTTAGCTCTATTAACAAATTATTTAAACACAATATCTCATCTATTAGATGTATAGTTCAATAATTAAAAAAAAAAAGAAAAAAGATAAGAATACAAGGGATTATAATTGTCCCCACGGGTTTTCATATTTTGAGCCAACGGGTATTAAACCGGCACATTAATCCACTAATATCCTTCTCAAAGAAATTGAGGCGAATAGGTTGGCATGGATCGTGAGATATATTCTTCTTATTTCGTTTTGTCATTAGGATTATACGACAAGTTTTTTTGTTGTTGTCATCATGATAGGAGTACCGCTCGAGCCCAATTAGAAACAATAAAACAAAAACAGCAGCTGCGCAAAATGTTGTTCATGTTTTACACGATCTATTTCAAAGTATTCACTACAATCCTAATAGAAATAAGAAGGTTGCAGTATCCAAGAAATCAGGATCTGAATCATATAAAAAGAAATTCCCAAAAGGAAAAAAAAAACAGAGAGAGAGAGAGAGAGAGAGAGAGAGAGAGAGAGAGAGCGCGCGCGCGCGCATCATTTGTTTCCAATTTATGACATATCGAGAAACCCTAGGAATCAACAAAGACTAACAGAATTGATGAGAATCGGAAAGAAGGAAAACTACAGCACCTGTGATTGAAACAGAAGCGATGCTGATCGTCGCCATGGGGAGCTACGGCGGCAGAGAGTAGGAGAGGAGAGAAGCCGAAGACGTAGATGAGATTTTTGGGTCTCATATATAAAAAGAACAAGGGAGTAGTTTCTTTCTGAGCCTTTCTTTTTAAAAAAAGTAATTTTAAACTCATATATTATAAAAATAAAAAATAATTTTTCAATTTTTTACATTATTTAAAAGATATCAATCAAATTTATTAAATAAAATTCATATTAATAGTAAAATTATTTGTATAACCATATAATTTTTAAGTTTAAAATTATTTTTTTTTGAAAACAACTTTTAGAAATAAAGCGGAAGACCCCTGAACTCCTCGAGGTGTAGACTAGTGTAGTACTGTATTACCGTATTTTTGCTTTGGATGATCCGCCTTCTGCCAACCGCCACCAATCACTAGCAGAGTATAATTTGCCATTTCAACTTTTTGTGCTTTTACAATTGCGCAAAATTACTATCTACATGAAGTGGGTACAAACATAAAGTAGGTAAGGATCAGGAATGAGAGCAAGAGAGAGAACAAGAGGAGATAGACACACTAATATTATAGAACTGACTTTCACTAACTTGATTCTTTACAACATGCGGAGCCCTCCCTTTATAGGCGTAGGAAAAGAATACAAATACCGGTGCACACATCATTGATTATATCACCATATATAATTGGTGTTACCTATTGTTACCAATTATCAAAGCCTACTAATAAAGCCTACGAAGGCAACATTGACTAATTTACAGACACACACTATTACATCCCTGACTATCGTACAAACATAATTAACTACTCCTACCATATTATGGATTTTTCTATTACATGCCAAATATAAACAGTAGGTAAGGATCGGGAATGAGAGCAAGAGAGAGAACAAGAGGAGATAGACACACTGATATTAAACTAAGGCCAAGTTCCAGCGCAGCTCAATTCCTCAAGACAAAGGCTTTGTTTAATTGAGAGTTTAGTTTAATTTAATTTAAGTAGTGGGTGAAAAGAGAAATTGGATAATGATTGAAGATATGGATAATAATTGGAGAGAGATGAGAAAATAATAATTTGAAAAATAAGATAATAATTGGAGAAAAAAATAAAATAAAATTTGAAAAACTAAACTAAAATATGAATCGAACACAATCAAAGAGTGCCCCTCTGATTTGTTTGTTAATGGCAACTGTAGCAGGAGGTGTGAGGGGTACCTTTTAACAATATGGGGTGAATCCCGCGATTGATTGCTTTTGCATTTTTTGATTACATTAGGAAAAATATAAAATTTGCACCCAATTTTTGTACAAATACAATTTATTTCTTATTTTACTAATATGTGAAATGAAAATTAGTTTTTTGCACTCACTTTTAGTGCAAATACGCGCACTTTCTATTTTATTATGTGGAACCATAAAAGCATTCTTTGAGGTATTAATTCATTAAAAAAATGTTAAGAATTTACATAAGGCAAAATCTACCGGGCTGACTATAAGAGCCCGTTTCAGAACACCTTTTTAAAAATAAGTACTTATTTCACATTTTCAAACTAAAAAATATTGTAAATGAAAAATAAATTTTTTATTTTTTTTGCACTATATTAAAGATCTCAATAAGATCTTTTAAATAATAAACCTATTATTTTTGAGCTTGAAATTACTTTTTTAAAAAATAAATACTTATTTTGCGTTTCAGAACAGGGCCTAAGTAGTCCCTTTAGCTCTTAAATTTTGTACGTTTTCTGAGAGCTTGTACAGGTAAAAGGTCTACTCCCAAAATGACGGAAATAACCCACCATTCCCTGTAAATACTACAAAAAGAGCATGTGGTTATTTTTCCCACTAAATCACGCATACTTTCCCACAAAAGTAATTTCCCTACTTTTTACTTTACTACTACTAGTTTCCTTTACAATTTGAGGCTGCGTGCCCAATAGCATGTACACTAATAAATGCTGTAGATAAACTGCCTAATGAAAGTACATATTTTTTATTTAATTATCAATTTTTTCTTCTTTCATAACTACACCAACACTATTTATCATCAATTAAAATTTATATTTTTTGTCTGTTTAATTTTTCTTAGATTGTATTAAGTGTTTCAATTTTAAATTTGTTTGAATCGGTGCGATTTTTTTTTGTCATTTTATCTTAAATGATCATAATTAATTTTAGTCTATAGGGCTCTCATAATTAAGTATTTGTTCTTTATTTCGGACCCTGTAGAGCAAATACTTGATTATGATAGTCCTAGAGACAAAAATTAATTACGATTCTTTAGGATAAAATGATCAAAAAAATAAGATCTTCACACCTATACAAATGGAATAAAAATTGGAGCACTTGATTTTTTTGACTTTTTAGTATATTAAAAAATATGGTAAAAAATTAAGTGCCCCAATTTTTAATCCGTTTGATCAGAGGCTAATATCTTATTTTTCTGATCATTTTATTCTAAGGGATTATGATTAATTTTTGTTTATAGAACTGTCATAATCAAGTATCTAGTATCTAGTTTACGAGATCCCAAATAAAAAGTAAAGACTTAATTATGAGAGCTTTAAAGATAAAAATAATATTTTAATAAATAACTCATGAACAGTGGTTCGATATTTGTAGTGAACTTTTTTTGTAAAGGAACTTTTTTTGTGAACAGTGGTTCGATATTTGGTGTCCAATTTTGGTAAACAGTAAATTTGTTCACACAAACAAATTGTACACAGATTAGACATAGATTTTATTGTGGGATCCACCAAATATCTCACACAAATAATCTGAGTTGTTCATTAAAATATACATTTTTTTAAAGGTTCCCGAAAAATCATCTCAATCTGATACCTATAGATACAGTCGGAAATCTGAATAAAAAGTTGGATGATTGGATTAAGTACCTATAAGTATTGGATTGGGTTGGTTTTTCATAAGAACCATTGAACAAATATTTTATTAGATTTAAAAAACGGGTCGGATCATTTATGTGGGACTCGTGATAAACCCCACGATAAAATCTGTTCACAATCTATACGCAAATGTCTGTGTGGTTAGCAGCGTTGTTCGGTAAAATAGCTTTATTTCAAAAGTCGAAAAAATGGGGGTAAATTTCACTGACCTCCCCTGAGATTTCTGACACATGCAGGGACCTCCCCTGAGGTTTCTGAAATGCCACTAACTTCCCCTACTTTTGCTGACAATATTAACATTCCCCCATAGCCATTTTTCCGTTAAACTACTTAACAGAAGCTGTTGATTCATGACATCATCAGTATCCTATACCACTAAAATGTCTATTTTACCTCCTCACACCTTCCAACTTTATGCTCCACAATTCACCTTCTTCTTCTTTTTTTTTTTTTGGATTCAACAGTAAGGAGCGTCTAAGCTAGGTTACGCGCACATCAACTAATTTCTTCATTCGTCTGGTCAAAAACAGATCATCTATATCGGGACTATAAAAAATTAATTTTACGGCATGACCTCAAAAATCGAATCTTGATCAATTGTGTGGGGAGCAAACTCACAAACCAACCGGAATAACTTTGGCGTTATCTTAGGCATTTAAAAGAACAAAATACCCCTCTAATAAAAAGCATAAATAACTGTACAAATCCCAAACACAAGAAGTTAACTTTTTCACGAACTCGGTCAATAACATAGCCATCATTTTATTCTCTTTGTTGTTTTAATATATATTTTTATATGCTTTGTGTTCCACAGGAGGTGTGGCATTAGCGTGGTGCCATTATCCCGTGGGTGTAGGAAATTAAGCAAAACTTCCAATAAAAATAGAAGAAGAGCAAACTCAGTTTAATCCACTCAATGGATCTCCCAATGTATATTTGTAACACTGCATCCTCCTTTTTCCCCCATCGTTTAGTGTCTCTCTCTCCCTCTCTCTCTCTCGCGCACACACACCCTCCAAATTCAGCAAACCCTATTGGCTCACCTTTATTGAGAAAGTGAAATTTTTTTTTTTGTTACAGTCAAGTGTGAATTAGCCTCTCAAGGGTATTCCAGTTGGTTGGTGAGTTTGCTCTCTACGTAATTGACTAAGGTTTGACCTTCTTTTTTTTATCGGTAAAAGTAATAATTTATTCCAGAAAACTTAACAGGGGAAGGAAATCAACCAAAGGTTAAATGCAAACAAACAAAAACACCCAAAATGGAAAAGAAACTCAGCTAAAATACCTTTTTACGGCCCAAATTGTAACGCCCCGGTTTTCCAAGGAATTTCAGGCGCATTATTCTTAAAATAAGCTGAATTTTACAAACTTCTAGGCCCCCATTTATCCTTATACAAAAATTACAATTTCAAAATAATACAAAGAAATTCTATATATATTTATTTAACAAAAATAACTCCAGAGCGACTCTAGTTCTGACACGAATTCCAAGCAACGTTGGCCCAGACTTCGTTCTAGGGATCCCACCTGTATCAACTGCTCCACTGTAGAATCCTGCACACTCTGGCAAATTGAACGCCGAAGCAAACGATTTGCCAGAATACAAACGTATCCGTGAGTGATAATTCACCCAGTAGAAAAATCTCAACCCTACCAACCCCTTACTCTACAATTAGCATTCCAACAATATAATAATTCATGATACACAGAAAATACAGAATAATAACACATCGTCTTTTCTTTACTATCCATCATCTTACATGAAATCTAAGGATCGTCTCCACGAGATCCTTTCCTCCCACATCCACTAACTATGATCGTGTCATGGAAAATCCCCCCCTTGCTTGTCCTGCACACGGGGTTCTAAATGAATTCACCTAAGTTATGTACCTCGTATGAATTCATTTAGGACCATAACAGGGGGCACGATTACCCTTTGGAACTTCCCATGGCGTACCATACATTAGGGTCGCCACCATTCCTAAGCCACTAACTATGACCGTGTCATGAGACAATCCCCCTTGCTGGCCTTGCAAGGCACGATTACCCTTTGGAACTGCCCATGGCGTATCATACGTTAGGGTCACCAAAATATCATCACTGGGCCCCGCAGGTAACCCATTTCAACACAGGGACCCGTAGGTTAACCCTTGCCATCGCCATGGCTCAATTCACAATCCACACAATACTCACACTTTCAACACTTTACCATCTCCCATTTACTTAACATCGTCTACATGATTCTCTACTCGTAACCACCCCAGTGAACCTAAGTCCAATCTAGCACGTCGAACATGATATAATCAATAACTGCTCAATTCATAGCATGATACATTTCAATGAGATAAAAGTACATATCAAATAATATTGTGCGAGTAAGTAAACACATAATATTTTATGATTGAGCCGATGCCCTTAAGGTTCGTTGAACAAGTAAATTAATTATAGTTTTTATAAATTTCAAAGGTGTTATTAACAATTTCGTAGAGTTAGCTTTAATAACGTAGTGGGATAACTTTTTAAGAACTAAAGTACAATTATTGAATCATATAGTCGATCCATTATGGCAACTTACGGTATCAAAATCTAAAAGTGCAATTAAATAAATTTACATTTGTAAAACTCTAATATTCAATTGATACTCTTTTTAAAAAAATATATATAATCGATTATCGTATAAAAATACAACGGTCCTCCTGATGTTATGTTAGTGTAAATCTTTCGTTTCTTTTTAAAAATATACCCTTTTCTTTTATTTTATTATACATAAAATCTAACTCTTATTTTATCACTTTACATAATTATTAAAGTATATCCATTACTTTACCTACAACAAGTATAGCTATTCTCAACTACTGTAAACGTTAGTCTTAACAGAGAGCAAATAATTATGTAATATGTTTGATTCACAATTCTATACAATACGAGTTAACCCACTAGTAACATAAAACGAAATGAAGAAAATAACAACAACAACAACAACAATAACAACAACAATAATAATAATAATAATAATGATGAGCAAGGTCAGATTCGTACATAAGTGCAACATGAAGGGGCATAGTGTAATATTAGTATAAATTATAAAAAGTTCTAACGTCTGTGAACAGTAACTCGTCGGAAAACAGAGGATCTTTAGATTTCATGGTTTCGACGCGCGGGTACGATTTCCTTCATAAGAACTCATTAAAATCAATATACATGGATTAAATATACTTAGGAGAAAATAGGATAGAGATTAATCTACCTTAAATCCGGCCGAAAAAGCGGATGCTAGTCTGCGGACAATCTCGGTAAAATGAAAAAGACAACGGCTGCGGCGGCGGAGGACTCAGGGCTGACTCGAATGATTGGAAGGTGGTTTGTGGATGCTTGGTGATATAGTAATTGATTGGGAACCTGAATATGATGTACGGGGTGGTGTTATGTAAAAATCTGTTTCTCTCTCTCTCTCTCTCTCTCTCTTTCTATTCTAGACTCAACAATAGAATTGGGAATGAAATAATATACTGGTGTTCAATTATCAGATTTATGTGGGTATGTATAATGAGAGAGAATAAGATAGTGAGAAGGTGAGAGGATAAGCGTGGAAGTGGTGGAATGGGGAATGAAAGAGATACTGATAATGATAATAGGGATATGGGATAAGTGCCACATTTGGTGGGGTTTTCTTTTATTCTAATGTATGTGGACTTGTGTATGTATAGTGTGAGAATGTATGTGGACGCGTTTATGTATAAGGTGAGAATGTATGTGGACACGTGTAGTTTGAAGGATAAAGATGAAAGTGATAGAGTTTGAGAGGGAAGTGGAGACTTGGTTTGAATAGAGTTCTAGTTAGGGTTTAGATAGGAAAGATAAGAGATGAATATGAATTCCTGATTCCCTGTATATCTAAAGTATAAATATATATCTTATACAATAGTAGTGTAAATAATATCAATTGTACACGTAATAATATATTTTAATTATCCAATTTAATTAATTATTGAATTAAGAATTTAACAATATAAATTTATATTAAAAAAAAATTGGGTCGAAAATCCGGGTCGTTACACAAATTCTCATTTGTCAATAGGTGGGGTCAACACCCAAACATCTCGAAAAAACCCACTTTTGCAGGTAGAGAGGATCAACACCCAAGCACCCGTCCTTCAAATGTACAAATGCGGGCTAAACTCCCGCAGTGGCCAAAAAGACCACCTTCGTCATTCGACAATGAAGGAATTAGTTGATTTCTTATAGTCTCAGCATAGATGGTCTGCTTTTGACCAACCAATGAAGGAATTAGTTAATTTGCGCGTAAACTAACCTGAACATTCCTTATCGTTGAATCCAAAAAAAAAAAAGAAGGTGAATTGTGGAGTGTAAAGTTGGAAGGTGTGAGGAGGTAAAATAGACATTTTAGTGATATAGGATATTGATGTCATGAATCAACGGCTTCTGTTAAGTTGTTTAATGGAAAAGTGGCTGAGGGGGAATATTAATATTGTCAGCAAAAGTAGGGGAGGTTAGTGGCATTTCAGAAACCTCAGGGGAGGTTCCTGCATGTATCAAAAACCTCAGGGGAGGTCAGTGAAATTTATCCAAAAGAAATTCACATTGAAACTGTGGAAAGAGAATTAATGAATCATTGGTTGTTGGAGTGGTAAAAAAGGAGTGGTAAAAAAGAAGGTGCATCTGGGAAAAATGGGTAATGGGGTCGATTTGCCTTAAAAACTCACATCGGTCAATCACATTGAAGGAAAATGCTGGCATTGCTTTGAAATTGGGCTGAAGTACAACTCTTTTTGGGCGCGTGCAGAACACCATCATCGGCCCACTAGGCTGACTATAGAGGAACTGTTTACATAAATAAAGCAAAATAAGATCTAATGCATAAATAGAAAAGAATGTATAAATCACTCTTGACTCTTCTTGATCTGTGAATGGATAGAATTTTATTAAGAAAAAGCCCTGTTCAAAAAATATTTTTTAAAAAATAAACAGTTTATTTCACATTTTCAGACTCAAAAATAAAGTAAATGAAAAATAATTTTTAAATTTTGTTTGCATCGTATAAAAGATTTCATCGAGATCTTCTAAACAAGATTCATATTGCATATTTTTAGATTTCAATAAGCTCATAATTTTTAAGCGTGAAATTGTCTTCTTAAAAAATAAATAAGAACTTTTTTTTGATTTCGGAACGGAGCCTAAATAGTCCACGGAGGACTATTAAGTGGTTAATCCTCCATATTCCATGTTTGTTTCTCTATGGGATTACGTGATGGATAAGTTAAATCCAGTGGCAGTGGGAGAATAGGACGAGTGGGGCATGCGCCCCCACTCAATTTTTTTTTTAAATTTAAGATTTTAAAATGCATATTTTGTATTTTTTCTGGTCAATTATATTTTCTCTAGTCGAATATCATTTCATTCTCAATTTCTTTTCCACATATTTAAACATTGTCATTATACCGGCGAAATGAGATGTCTAATGTGAAAAATAGCCGCCACTTGCTATTTGGAACTCTCTAATGCACAGTGTCCAAAATTCAAAAATGTCTAAACCATGGGTTATATATTTTATACTTTAGCAATTATTAACAATGGGAGCAATAATGCTAAATATTGTGTGGTGAATTGCTTTTAGACTTGATCCGCTGAGACAATTCAAATAGTTCAATTGTTTTTATATTTTATGTAATTTACTATATTAAAAAATTATGTTAGGTTTTTCAATTCTTAGCACAAATATTTTAACGTTGCTTAAAACGAAATTTTGTAGTTGAAACGTGTTAAAGGTGCCCCCACTTAGGGCATCCGCACAAGCCTCTTCAAATTTTGGACTAAATTACACCTTAAAAATCCACTTTATTACTTTAACTAGTCATTTTTACAATGTTCACTGCATCAGACTCTTTACTCTCATTCTCTACTTAATTAAATATTCATACTTTGTTCACCCTTCATCTCTCATTTTTAACATTTTTTTTCCAACTCTGTTCTTCCTTAATACGGTTTATATATTAAAAATACGGTTAAAAAGTTAAATACTTTAATTTTCAATTCGTTTGAATAAGTGCGAAAATCTTATTTTTCTGATTATTTTATCCTAAAATGTCATAATTAATTTTTGTTTTTAAGACTATCATAATTAGGTATTTGTTCTTCATTTAATTCTATGGCTATCTTAGGGCTCGTCCACAAGAGCTTTAAAGTCAAAAATTAATTATGACCCTTTAAAATAAAATGATCAAAAAAATAATATTTTCGCACCGGTTCAAACGGATTGAAAATTGGAACACTTATTTTTTTGAGTGCTGCGCTCCAAACATGATCCTTAAAACAAAACATTAAAATAAGGGATAAAGTGTGAATAGTGTCTCGCCTAAAGAAAAGAGTAACTGTTCCAAAGTTAATATTTTGGAAAGTAACGAGGGGAGAAGCAAGGCTGGTGCAGGAGAGAAACTTGGATTTTCTCGTCAGTTTGAAGAAGCGAGGTTGTTCCCCGAGCAAGATGCAGATGCTCTTACATAGTTTTCTAATTACACCACTGGTTAAATCCAACCATAATCCTCCATATACCATGTTTGTTATGAATCCTCTTGACAAGGATTATCGGTTTAATTTACTATGTTGCTCCCAAAGTTTTTAACAAATCCACCCATACTTATAATCGATCTGTTGTATAGATTTTACTAACAAAATTAAAATTTCAATTAGATAGGATAGCCCTAGTGCTTTATTCGCAAGCCATCTATGGGGCATTTGGTAAGTTTCTGTAGTCCGGCGCTCCTCTTAATCCTTGGGCTAATAGAATCCCCCGGCCCGTTTGTTTAGTCCCAAACTAACAGTCATGGCCCAAATCTCTCTCTCTCTCTCTCTCTCCGAAACTCGCCTCCGCTCATCCGTCAAGTCGAAAGTGACTCGAAACCCACCACCCTACTTCCTTCAGTTGTTCTCCCTAGGTTATTCATTACTATTTAGAATTGACTCAATTGAGAATTCCCCTCAAGGGTTTGTAGCTACTGGCGTCAGGAAAGGATAAAGTAGCGATTGTCTCCTAAAATTTGGTAAACTTACGTGATCTGGAAATCTAATTGTATCTTCTTTTGGTGTTTCAATCAAAGATGTTATTTTGGGAGTGTAATAATCACTAGCTTCGCATATGGAGTTGAATGAAACATTCTTCTTGTAATTGTGCTTTAGAGTTCTTGTTTGCAGAAAGGTTGATGTCTGCTAGAATAGAGGATGGGAAAGAAGATGAGACTGTTTTTCTCAATCGCACTTCTCGAGCAACGAGAGGCAAAAGGTACCATTATAAACGACTGCATTTGATCACTTAAGCAGTTTAGATGGCTAATTTATCTGCTTTGTGTGTATATGTAGGTATAGGATCATGTACATAGTTGAGTTCAATGCGGGAATAGCGCGCTCTCTATCTCTCTCTCGACATACACACACACACACACAGACACTAGATGCGTAGACACATGCGATGCGTGTGCAAATCGTGTTATGCAAAAGATGGAGGGAAGAAAATCTTGAATTGCAACTAACCGTGAATGAAATCTGAGATGTGAAAGTAGAAAAGATTGGGGAAGAAATTTGAGGTGGCAGTTCTTTTTTTGGGGCAGTTTCTTTAGATAATTTAAGGGGTACTTTGGGGAAAAATGTGTGAGGCAGCCTTAAAACTGACGTTCACTCCAAAAGGGGTGTTCCCTTTATGATATGAATAGATAGATAGATATACGTATGCATTCATGTACTATGTACATAAGGTAGAGGTAGTGGAAGTTATGAAAATGTTAAGCTCTTGACTATGTACTCATGCCATGGTTTTTTAGGATGACCAAGTTGCTTGATGAGGAGATTGAAGAGGATGAATTGTTCTGGAATCAGGATGCTCTGAAAGAGGTAGATGTTTGTCTTGTCTGCTAGAAGTTATTGACCATTATCTGAAAACTAGTTGTATTATTCTTGGAAAGAGATTTTCGGTTGTGTAAAGTGAAGCCGATGTATAAGTCCCCTGTCGAACGAGAACCAAGGAAATAGACTGTCTTCTGAGTCCTTCACAAATAGTTGGGTGGTAGTGCCTTCCATTTGGTGTCAGAAGGATCGGAGGACAGAACTTGACTAGGTGTCACCGGAGTGGGCTTTTTTCTGCTTTTTGATAGGATCTCCCAAGTGGATTTTGAGTGTAAAGAGAAGGAAACGAATACTGGTAATGATCTAGCGCATTTGTCTATATACTATGTTATATTATAGCTTCTCCAGTTGTTCAAGTCATTTTCACAACACCAAATGCCAAAATAGTATCAATACTGCTCCATTGGTGCAAAGCCATTTTGACTCATCTAACAGTTTTCCACCTTTGGATCAAACTTATTGAAGATCCTAAACGTACATGATGTCGTGGCGAATTTGACAATGCC